>JAOWBC010000904.1:6943586-6959924 GCA_028566105.1 Hypoplectrus providencianus | reverse complement strand
ACACACACACACACACACACACACACACACACACACACACACACACACACCTTGCTCAATAAACAGAGCTGCAGTTTATAGAGCTGCAGTTCCACCGTGATGGCTAACCTAAATCTATCTTTGACTATTACAACAGTGAGCAGTGACTGGACTGAGGTTGTGCAGGCTGATGTCAAGCTGGCAGATAATATTTTGACAGATAGGAGAGCAACACATGGTATTCCCAATGCTTTTTATGCCTTTGCTTACAAAAGAGTATTTTACTGTGCTGCACAAACAGCATCGGCTTCTCTCGCAACTTCTCCCACTGGATCATTTCCGATTTGTTCTGAGCTACATTAGAGGGAGGAAACAGGACGGCGACACTCTAATAGAATCGCGACCTAAACTTATCTGACAACTTTTCTCACATCATGCTGGGTGCCTCTGCTCTTGTATTTTCTATTATGGTGATGAATGCACATAAGAACCACATCCCCTCTAAATAGATACAAACACACACACACAGTAACACACTTTTGGTCTATTTTGATACCCATGTTAAACAAACCGCAAGTCCAGATTCACAGCAGGGGTGAATATCAAGCAGAAAAGTGCTGGCACTTGCTGAGAGATAGAGAGAGTGGAGGAGAGAGTTAGAGGGTGTGTGGTGATTGAGCCTCGCATGCAACTGCTCAAAAGGTGTCACAAACAGTGTATTTGTGGTAGTGATTCTGGGCTTAGGGGGTATTGCGCTCCTTAAAAAACAATTACTTAAGAGTTGCACTGGCTCCCTCCCTGGATTTTAGTTGGCAGGAATTGATGGAGAACGGGTGGGGGAGGGCATGGAGAGTTTGGCCTGAGCATGTGAGTTAGTGAGTATGTGAGCACTATATTTGTAGACACGACAGATAAATACTTATATAATGCCTAATGAGGCAGAAGTGAAGATATGATAATAAGTGCTTGAAATTAAGTTCGACATATGTAGACTAGAGCTAGATTTGGTATTCAGGAACAAAATAACATATGTCTATAAGAAAGCCTTAGATGTGTTAGTAAACTAAGAAAGATATATTTCTCAAATACAAATCGCCTTTAGCTGACGCAGGACGCTGATAATGTGTCTTATACGTCTAGACATGACGAGGGCTAGTGTGAACTCTAAGCTACACATGGCTTGCAGAGGGATGATGTCAGCACAGTCCACACGAACCAACAATCTACATTTTAAAAAGGTGAGGATTTTTAAAACCAATTCTGCCTGATTCCTTAAAACAAGGAGTGTCTCTAACTGCAGATTGGCAATTACCATTCTGTGTGTGCAGCAAAGGGGGGAAAAATCCCATAATCCTTTGGGAGCGCTGGTGTAGCCAAGATAAAAATCCACTTATTAAGGTCTGTGTAGAGGATGGGGAAAAAAAGGACCAGGAGAAGAGGTGAGAGGGAGAGAGAAGACTGCAAGGATAGGTGCGCAAGATTACAGATGTTAATTTCTCGCTCTGCTTTTACGCTTCCGCTGTCTTTTTCATAACTCTTCCCGCATTCCTCTCTCAGTCCTACTGCCTCCTTCCATCTCATTTATTTACTCTCGTCTCTGCTGTCATTGTATCTATGAAGCAGCTTCGGTACCTGCGGCACACTTCAAAGTCTTGATGTCAGACAGGCCGACCCAGGGACCCTTTTAAAGATGTTTACGCTGGCATCTGCTTAATGGGCGAGTCAGAGTAATCTAAATCGCAACTCACTGACACCGCCGCAGCTACATTAGAAGGTGTGTATGAGCATGTGTGTCTGTGAGATGAGTGGGAGGATAAGCTGGGCAATATAAGAATGTGCAAATAAAGCAAAACAAACAAACAAACAGGTGCTTGGAGATGCAGCTGATGTTTGCCAGAGACTTAAAATATGTGGAGGCTAATAGAGGGGTCCAAACACAAAATACACCAACATATAATCACAGAGAGGAGGAAACATCCCATCCCATTCATATACTCCTCCAATTCATATTTTCCATCTCAAGCTACCTTCAGTCTCAACAGGTTTGGTTACTCCCACATATGTGCGAACAAACAGAACCCCCTCGACAGCAGACACTTCCAGCTGCAGTCTCAGAAGTCTCCTTTGCAGTTGAGCCTTGCTACAGAGTGCAGCCTAGCCTTGCCTCCCTGACTGGCTGCTAGCATTTACTGCAGGGAGGAGAGAGAATGACCCAGTTGTGAGGCAAACTGTTCTCTGCAGAGAGAGAGAGAGAGAGAGAGAGAGAGAGAGAGAGAGGTGGAGGAGAGAAAAAAGGTGTGTGGGGGCACTAGTTGCCCCAAGAGACCTATGGTGTGCAGTGATTGGCTACAGGCGTGCAGGGAAGGAGGGGGGCATGAGAGAGGGAGGGGAGGCAGAGGGCTCACCTGCAGTGGTGTGTCCTCTATAACTGCACAGACTCAGCCATAAATCACAGAGACTTGGAGAGGGGAGGTAAGTCAGAAAGGAAAGGATGGAGATGGAGATATAGAAGAAAGAAAAAGGTAAAGAAGTGGAGAATGAGAAGAATGAATGAGAGTTATTGTAGAAATATAGGCGCTACATGCACTGCCACTGGTGCACAATGGGGAGAAAATGGATCTGCTTCAACCAGTCATCCATCAATGATTTTGAGAAAATCCATTACACACAAAGTGATGAAAGTTTGTGCAGTCTGGAATGGAGAAGAAAGAGAGACATACTCGACAGGGAGAACATTACTTTCCTACTGATAAACCAGCCCTGGAATAAAAAGAACATGAATGTCCACTTATCCTTGATCATCATGAATCCATAGTTATGACTGGTTATGACTCCCATACTACAATAATGGGATTGTAGGCTTTGAAGGAAGAGTACACTGATACTGGCAGGGTTACTACTAGCAATCCAACCAATGAGCTATACAGGGACACACTGTGTGATCATTTACTAGACACTGTATTGATTTTCCACTGCTGGTTCACAAATTAACAATCACCAGATTTGGTACGCGCACATAAGCAAATTCCAATGCATGAAACTGAATTGAAATGATAATTAATGCACTGTGATTTTGTTGGGGTGTACTATGAACTTTTTCTATACCGTTTAATCAACGATAAATTACCTTTAGGAATTGTTAATTAAGTGTTGGAGAGCCCATGCCTTCACAGTCTGCTACACAAGAGTAATTAATGCCAATTCAAGTGCTTCTTTCAATGCACAGAAAAAAAAACACTGTAGCTTCCTCCGTCAGCAGCAGCCGCAGAGAGTGATTCTTAACTGTTCAGCCACCTTTGACATGAGTAGAAGTCTATGTAAGTGTGTGTATGTGTGTAGCGGACAGCTATGTTTGGAGTGTTTCTCTGTGGTTACCTACTCAATGATCCATCAGTAGAAGGGGGGAGAAAGAGAGAGAAAGCCTGGACATAATTACATTCCCATTTGCTGGCCTGACACAGACTTGATATGGCTGAAGAATGTTAATAGTGATGCTAATTAACTGGCTGAGTAGATCTGGGCTTTAAGAGTTAGCTTGACAAGCGTTGTAGAGAGAAAAACTCTGATGTGTTGCATGAGTATGAACATTTGGGAGATGAACCCAGGCAATTATCTCACGTCACCTGAAGCCTAAGTCAACCCCGAACTATGTAAGTGCACATTTGGTGGTGAAATTCAGATGGAAATGCTAATACTTAGTACATTTTGTGCAAAGAGGGCCCATCATGCTCATTTTCAGGTTCATATGAGCATTTTGTTATCATGTTCACATGCTTTAAGGAAGAGCTTATACCACGAAAAAGCATCATTAAAGGCTTAGAAAATTACTAAATAAGATATATTTCAGAAGGAATCTGATCCAAATCTGGAGAGGAATTGCCAAATTTGGCAACCAAGATTACAGGGGAAAACCTGTTCTCTGATGTTCGTATTATCTACATGTAGCAGTCTTTTCTGCTTTAAAAAACTCACAAATATAAGCTTCTAAACAGGACTGGAATCCGAAATGTTGGGGAAAGTAACAACATAGGCAACCAAGATTACAGGTTTCTCTTCAGTTAGCATGTAGTTACATGTAGCAGCTAGTTTACAAACACTGTGGTAGTGTGCCTGAAGCAGATAAACCATATATATATATAAATATAATATAACTGTTAAAAACATTCAAAGACCTGAGGGTTCTGCCCACAAGGCCTAGATACTCATATGATCCTTAAACTAAAAAAGGAAGACTATAATATGTCTCCTTTAAATACTATGATTTGGAGGGTTTGATCCTGAAAGTGACTGATGAGATATAACATACTCAAATTTGCCATGCTATAGTGCTTGATCAAACTTGCTAGTTTGATTAATCCACAGTCACTAGAGTTAGTGAAAACAGGTAACCTAACAACAGCCTGACTAAGTTAAACTTGCTTGGTGATATCGGCCTCATGCTTGCCTGGCAAAGCCACCCTCACTGAGCAGCTTGTAAACCCACACAGGCTGCCAGCTTTTCTCACTGGACAGCCGTACAACATGTTAATTAGAATAAGAGGAAGGAAGGAGAGAAGGAAGGAGAGTATGATAGACAAAGAAAAGCATAGGGAAGAGAGAGAAATAGTAGGATTCTGTGAAGCTAGGAAGATGGAGAGAAATGAGCAAAAAGTGTAACTAAAAAACTAAAGAAAACAAAAGTAGGGTTTTATTTGGTGTGGGTTTGTTGTTAAAGCTTAAAATTCACCTGCCATTGCATTAACAGTATTTGTTCTTTCTTAAATGTTTGCATCAACCAAGGATGCCTTCCCAACTGTTTGAGACACTGGAGAACAAGCTGCATGGATATTTAAATTATGCACAAATTAAAACCAATTTTCGAGCTTCACAAAGCCAACCAACAATTTTCACTTTGCTCACTGTAGTCTGGCAATGCTCAGTAGGCATTTGCTCAGATTACAAGCATTGTTAATGTTTATGAAACAAAATATTTTGTAAACAACTGGATCAGCCTCAAACAAAATTCAAATTTATGTGCTTCACAACAGGTAGCAGGACAACTGTTTTGGATTGCTTGTTATGTTTATGTCCCATCCACACACAGGGGATTTCAACATATTTTTAACAGCAAAACATGCCAAGATTGCCACAGTCTTAAATGCTCAAATAAAAAAATACACAACAGTATTTCAAACTAAATAAATACTGTTTTTTCTCCAAGGTCTAACAATTCTGAGTTTTCCTGCTCATGCACTAAGCAATCCATCCACAGAGAAGAGATTAAAAAAGGCAGCTGAAAATTATACTCACGATCAAAGCACAGTAGCCAACCTTGTCTTAACCCTGAGCCAGCAACACATCAGAGTCAACTACAGTTCAAACTGCCAGGAAACGGAAAGATCAGACTGAAGTTAGTCATTTTCTCTCTCCAACTTCTCTGCTGGCTCAAGCCTTTCAACTCCATGTACACACTGCGGAGAATAGCCACTCAAATCACTCACAGCTCAATAGCCTGCCACATACTGGTACTCTTCTCAATAGGTGCAGACTCACGAGAGTGAAATGAACATCAAACTCTATTTCACCACTCTCGCCCTCTCCTCCCATCAGACTGTCTCCCTTTACCCTTTCTCGACATTCTCTCCATCTCTGTAGCTTTCGCCCATCATTCTTGCTCGCCAATGTTTGCCCTCTCCACTCCTTCAGTCTCTCTCTGCCATGCTCTGGTTTCTGTAGCTTCTCACCCACTCTCTTCCTGCTTCCCATGTCAAAAAGATCTGTGTAAATAAAAAAACACATTTCTGCAAGCCTTGTGTCTGAATACTAATTCAATTTCAGAGGAAGGTTAGAATAATGTTAAAAATATCCAGCAGCGTAACATCGACTTCACATTCCAAGGTAGTGTAATTTCACTCTGAGAGGTTGCAGCTAATCAGCAAGTCAAAGCAACATAAACAGCATCCAGGCTGTTGCACTACATGGACCATGATTCATAGCTAGAGGCTCATCTTTGCGACGAGCAGCAGCATTACAGGAGTTTAAAGCAATTGAATGGTTGTGACTTAAGTGTGCATGTGTGTACAAACTGGGTGTCAACCTGCAGAGAAGCAGCTGGTTACCAAGGTTGTATGTGTGTGCACACTATTGCCCTGCTCAGCCCCTGGCAGCTCATCAATTATAAAGAAGCCCTGGAAAGGAGGGATAAGGCCAAGCTAGAGCAATGGCATCTATAAATACACACCTGAATGACACGCGTGAGGTGAACAGCTATTTTTGCATACCGCCACTTTACACACACACGTGAAGGTTGACAGCTGAACACGCTGAATGCACAAGCAATGTCATCTTCCGTATCAGGGCACTCTGTTGAGTCAGGAACCCAGAGTGCACACTGGCTGCTCTTTGCTAACCTGAGCACCATGTGATACTCTGTCTAAATCAGAGGAGAGATTGCTTTCCTCCTCTTCCTTCATGTCTTTCATCAACTAAACACTGTGTCTCGCTGAATGGCCAAATGGAAAAGTTGAGGTGTCTGTGCACCTGCAGGAGCATGGGTAAATTCTGTAATGGTCTGGAAGACATGCTCTATCACTCCCTGGTGGCCCCTTGCTTTTTCTACTTGTACCTCGCTCTCTGATTCCATGTCGCTCCAATCTTCATTTTCTCCCTTGGATTATTTAGCCCTTATCTCTGCGTCTATCCATCTCTACTTTCCCTCTCTCTCACTTCCACCATGTGTTGCACATTCAATCTCCTAGCAATATATCCCTCTCGGAATCTCTCCATCTGTCTTTTCTGTTTCTCCATCATGCATCCATCCATCTCGTGTCTCTCTTCATCTCCCCGTCTTTTTTCAACTCTACATCAGTTTCATCCTCCAACCCCCAAAACCATGCCCAGTTTCCCTGCATTTATCCGTCGCTCCCTCTTCCCCCCTCCAACGCTTCCCCATATCTCTCAACAAGCTAACACCAAGTCTTCCTGACTGAATTCATCACAGGCTCTCTGCCTGCTGCCCAGTCAGACTGCCTGGCTACTGGATGGGGTGTTTTGTGTTGGCAGCTGGCACCACAAGTATTGTGGGGACTGTGAGCACACAAGACAACCACTACCTTCTGATCCTCTTCCCAGGCCATTACTGGACTTCACTTCTCATTAGCTGCCGTGATTTTGTGCACAGAATTTACTAATATATACACAGAGATGAGTACGACACACACACAAACACACACACACACACGCACACACACAGACGATTTACCAAACTCCCTGAATCTAGAGCAGATACTGGACTTTGGAATGGGGCCTAAGCAAACATTGTGCACCAAGCAATTACCAGAAGAAGATGTATGTGGAAACAATTGGCCACGAACAATGGTGCAAAAAAAGAGCTAAGAAAAGAAGCATAAGGTGAAGGGGGGCTGGCGGGGACTGCTGAGGGGTTCCCATTGACTGATTCCCCTTGACATGCCTTTCTATTTCTACAACAAATAGCAGTGCAAAGCTGGGTAACAGACAGCAGTTAACACAGCGAGAAGAAAACACAAACACATTAATATTGTGTGTTCAATCAGCCTTATAGCTGTGAGGTGGACAGCACCTGCGAATACCAGCCTGCTCTCATCAAATCAGATCATCCTAATGTGCTCTCAGTTCATTGTGTCTGCATAATGTGTGCCGTGCTGTAAGCTCTCCTGGGAATTTAATACATGTGTATCACAATATATACTCTTATATATGTGCGTGTGTGTGTGTATTCCCTGCCTTCTATACATCCTATCCTGTGTGTGGAGCAGCCTGCGCTACCATGGCAACTCACCACTGAGCATGCTTTAGTATGTGCTGCTGTGCTAGCTGGTGTGGGAGACACACACACACACACACACACACACACACACACACACACAGTGCCAAGGCAACTAGGAAGACTGCTGAGGAATACTTAACAGTATGGGAACATTGACATTCTGGGAATACTTGCTGAATGCAGCAGCGGTTTAGACCACTGGCCAGAATGAATGGAGTGCTGGGTGGGGTTGTTCTGATACTGATAGTAGCAGAGTGTGCACCTGTGATGAGGAGCATTGTGTTTATATCGTACCAAGGGTGGGGAGGGGGTTTCCATCATAAACCACTGTACGCACACACGCACACACGATGCCTGCCCGTCCTAAAGCATATTTCATCATTAGCTCTAAGCAGTTAATCCTCTGCTCCACTGACCATGGCTCAGCTCAGCCCATTTCAATAATCTGCATCTGGGGCTAACCAACCCATCATACACACGCACAGACGAGCGTGCACACACACAGGCATGCAAAACAAGGACACAATCAACCCAGGAAACATATGGGACTGGTCCAGAACAATAAATATCTCACGTAAAAGCTCTCACACCCACACAAGCGTGCATCTATCCATCCAGAGTCTATTGTGCCAACAGCAAAGCCTGTTAGCAGAGCAGCCTCTGTTCATTTATGAGACAGGGGATGCCACAGAAATGCAATGGTAATTGTGGTAGCAGGAGGTTCCAAGGGAAATAATTGGACCTATATTTCAATCAATGTGTTACCCAAGCTATTGCTACCTGATAAGGCTGTGAGGTTTAAACTGTGGCAAGTTTTCTTAAACCATAAAGCCTGTAAGTAGCTAATAGGGATCACTGTCTTCATAAGTCTCACAGGAAAGTAAAACAGAAGAAAATGTTTTACTTTCAGCTTCAAGCTTTACTTAAAAATGTATATATGTAAAAAACATATTTTATTTTCTCTTAAGAGAAAACAGCTAAGTGGAAAAATTAAATGGCATGTTTGTGAGGAGGGCCAGACAGGTGGTGAATAGAAAAAGATTTCAGTCACTAGAAAAAGCTGTACAGAGTATGAAGCAGAAAAATTGGCAGAGGTTGAGTCAAACATGAGACTTTGACCTTTTCTTTTCCCAACAACAAACATTAACCATTTGGCGTAAGAATTGACCCGTTTGAGCTCATGCCACCCCTCCCTGACAGCCTTAAATGACAGATCTCTCTCTCTGTCTCTACACTACTCCTGAAAGCCTTACTCTTCTCCTTCTAAAGGCTACAGCCTTGCAAACTACCATTGATTCACCTTTCTGTCTCACTTTCAGTCTGTCATGTCTTCTACTCTCTCCTTTTATCTTCTTATAAATGCCTTCTCCATTTGTTCTCCGTCACGTCCCACTTTTTGTGTGCATTTGCTTCTTTTTCCTCCCTCTCCTCTGTCTGACTGGAACTGATTGAAAAGTAGTGTCTGTGGTTAGGAGGTGAACGAATCGTCACAACCCAACACCCTGCTCTTTGCCTTTGGCCAAATACTGACAAATGCTCTGTGGAGAAGATGTTTTCCTCTCCTTTTTTCCTCCTCATGTTACATCACTCCAAAAAGCGTGAATGTGTCTGCCTTTACAGACAACACCTTTGGCAGTGACTTATACCTATACGTATAAACTGGTGATATCTTGGGCATAGAGACACACATATATTCTCAGCTTCTTCAACCTCACTCTCTGTGCATGCCATGCCTTTGTCTATGTCAAGTTCAAGGTTAGCTGCTCATTGTATTGAGCGCCAGTGCTACCCCATTGGGACGGACAGAGCAGAGATGCATTAGCACCTCCGCAGGTGGCCCTCAATCTCATCCCTTCTCTCTCTTTTTTCTCTGCTCCTACCCACCACACCTCCCTCTCGTCTCATAGTCCACCTCTCCATCCATGGCCCCATGGAGATACCTGGCTAGCTTTTGTCCTACAGTGTGCACACAGGCTGCTTAAGGGTTCATTGATGCATGCATGTTGGCTTATCTCAAAACATGCAATTGTGTGCCGTGTGTGAGTATCATGCATGTGTGTCCATACAGTCGTGTACCTCTCATGCTAATGTGTAGTCTGACCAGATGACCATAAACTAAACCAAAGCCTGCAGGGGGTTAAGGCTTTCCCCTTGACCTGCTGCTGTGCACTGACCTGCAGTAAATGGGTTTAAACCTTACCCAGCCACAGCCTTTTATCTCCATCACATCTCCATCTCCTCCTTAAGCCACAGACCAACGCACACACAAACTGACCGACAGACAGGCTGACAGAAGCCATATGGTCCATTCACTTCCAATGGCAGGAGGTAGCCATCAAAGAGCTCTCACAGAAGCTCCACTCAGCCATGGACAGATAGGCACAGGGAGGGAGAGAGATGAAGGGAAAAGGAAGAGGGAAATTATGAGAGGATGGCAAACAGAGGTGGGGAAAGGGAAGGGAAGCAAAGAAATGAGAGGAGAAAGAGGAGAGGAGAATCGGGGACAGACATTCAATACATTCAAAAGAGCTATGAGTGAGGTGGAAACAAAAGAGTGAGGGAAAGGCATGGAGGTGAACAGATCGCATAAGCCCTGTGTGATGTGAGGGTTTTAAGCCATGTGTGAGACCGTAAAAGGCCAAGCATAGCTGTAGCTGTGGGTATGTACTGAATTCAGCAGCACTGCATGTTTTTTGCTGACAGCAGGGTGTTATGAAATTCAGCTTAGACTGTGTCAATACGGACTTCGGTGTACACAACACGGCCACTCAGCACCACAGACATCTGAGGCAAGAGCTATGTAGGTGTGTGTGATTTAGTACGACTCCCTTTGTGTGGACGACCTTGAAATTGGAAGACCATGAGAGCAAAGTGAAGACGTTTCGGCTATACATATAAAAATTTTATTTTTTCTCATGCTTTGTCCTTACTTTTCTCTTGGTAAATTTCTGTTAAGCTACACTTTTCCACAACCAAACAATTATAATCCATCAGAACAACTACAAAAATTCACGTCTTCGTCACCACTCACATCTAGCCTCGAGGAGGAAACGACTTATTTTCATTCTTCATGGGTTTACACTACATGCAGATACTTAATGTTCAAGTCTGTCTCTGTTGCTACATAAAATACTCTTCTATGTCTCTTATTGAGTTTTCAAGTTGAATTTGAGGTAAGGGGTGGGGTTAAGTATGTAGTTGTGATAGTTAAGGTTAGGTTATTGGCTAGAAACTGCATTGTGTCAGTATATAATATGTAAATCAGTATATAAGTACAAACATGTCTGTATTCTGGTCCACAAGTCTCACGTTATACTGGCGGTATTTTACAGTCACCCCCATTACATAAAACTATTTCACAAGCAAATTGAATTTAATTCACTCAGCTCCCAGCCCAGCTCAACTTCATGATGTCATAAACGCAAACCTGTAAATACTAACATTTAGCTCACCAAAACACTAATGCATTAAAGTCACTCCACTCTCTTTTACCGTAATGCTTGGATTTATTTAGGGTGACGTGTTAGTGTTAGATCATAAATAACACTGGAAAAAAACAGAAAGATACTGTGTGAGAAAGGAGGAGGAGAGGGTTGAGGGATGGAACAAGTAAGGTGGAGGAGTGTATATAAATCAACATCCATTAGCGGAGGGGTTATAAAGTCACTGATGAAGGAGGTGGACTGAAGCTAAGACCTTTTATTGTCTTGTTGTTGTCTTTTATTGCCTGTGATGTCATCTAATGGTATACAGTTAACGACAGGGGAGGGGAAGTTTGTACATGGGAGGGGAGGATGGGGTTGTAATGGGGCTGTGTATGCATGTGTGTGTCTGTGTTGAAACAGGATATTGATCACCTTTTGTCAAAGATGATGTGCAGGGTTTCTTTCCCAGGATATACCAAATATACACAATCTGATATTCATTCATGTCAAATTTGAATAAGAACAATGCCAAAATCCTGCAGACATGATTCTCTCAAGTGCCAATATGTGGCTTTGAGAGGGACGTCTGGAAAGAGGCCAGGGGAGAGACGAAGAAAAGCATGACGATAAACAGGGAAAAATGTTTCCCATGAAGCGAAAAACAAAATTCTGAAAAAGACCCAGATAACAACTTGAAATGCTTTTAACACTCGAAACCATTAAATCCCCTCTTCCTAACTGGCACTCATCATCACAGATGAACAGTAGGTATTAAATATGATTACATATTTCCCCAGTTTGAAACATCTGCCTACGTGTTGGTTATTGTCTGACAACATGGAAAACCGCTGCCTCAATCAGTCTGCTCCTGTGCGGAACAAAAACAACAAACACAGACAGGGGCCGTAATCAACAAAAACAAACAGTGTAAAAACCGGCACTCCTGTCTGACTGTGTATCCGTAGAAAAACACCTCTCAGCACCGGCTGCTTGTTCTGGCCTCAATCACATCTTTGTTTAACTTTCTCCACTCTGTCTTTCATTTTTTTTCTCCCTTCAACCATCCACATACAAACTTTCTTCCTCCCTTTGAGACATGCATCATTTCAGCCAGGAATACAGTCCATCTGTCCAAACTCTCGCCTCCAGCCCAGCCTTCCTCTGCCTCCCTCAGTCACTCCATCCTTCTCGCTTTCCTCCTCTCTGTGTAATGCTGGTTTCCCCAGGCCTGTGAGGCACGCTGCCCCAGAATTAGTCTCAGTCATGGACGTTCAATATATGTGTGTGAGCGCGAGGAAGTGGGAGGAAAAAGCACAGGAGCTACCACTCGTCTATCACACCTAGCAGCAGTGCATCATCCCATTAGCCCAGAAAAGGGCTGCAACAGGGGGAGGGCACAGGGGCATGAGGGGAGTCTAGGGTGGAAGCAACAACACACCAAAACCCAGCTTATCCAGTGCTGTTTAACTCTGAGGAGACAAATCTTGTTTAGCCAAGGGCTTTGCTGTCACACAGAGTGTGACATGTTTTTCAAGGGTGAGACAGTTATGGTCAAAGAAATTCACAAACACTGTTGCCAACACTCACAGCTGCAAAAACATTTCCACAGGTTTTTAGGAGCCATTAGGGGCCAAAAATTACTCATAATGTAATAATAATACAGACTTCCTCTTACTATATTACCAATTACTGCACAGAAATGTACAAAATGCCAAATTGTAAAGGACAAATGTGACTTCCTGTGCTGATAGTAAGCAGTTAAGTAAGTCACTTAATAAATGATGTATTTCTTCCCATTCTGATCCCTCAATTTGCCTCAAGAAACAGATAAGAAACTTTGTCTAATCGATTCAGCAACATGCTGATCTGAGCTGTCTAGCAAGTTCTGCAACATGCTGATGTATGCTTCAATCTCCCCCCAGGGCTCTGGGTTTTATAGTCCAAAGTGAAGGAAAAGTACAGGGGATACTCCTGATACTGGGTGTATACGAGTGTATGTGTGAAATATGGTGCAGTGTATGAGGAGGATGTTGAGAGATACCAGATAGGCTTGGCTGTAGGAATAAAAACCCCCCAGGGGCTCTCCTGATCCCCCCCCTCTTCCTCAAAACACACATACACACACACACACACAGGCACATTCAAATTCTCTCCACAGTGAAGAACACACACTTCTTCCTTTCACTCTCCCTCTCTTTTATGCACACACACACACACACACACCTCTCACCCCCTGCAAATGCAGCCGACTCAGCTGATTTGCCTGAAAGTCAATCTGCCTCACTACTACTATCCTTCCTCCGATCCAGCAGTCCCCAATTCCCAGCCCTTACTCCACATTCTAACAGAGAGAAACCAAATCTCTGCTTCCAGCAATTCAGCCATCTCTGCAACCTTTCATTCTGTATTCCTGCTCCTTACCTTCTTGACTCGTCCGCTTTTTGTGCCCACAAAGACCAGCGAGTGGTTCTTGTAGACGTACGCGATGACAGATGTCATTTTGTCAACGGCATCGGAGAAGAGAGGCTTGCCGCGCACCATCTCAGACACACCCAGTGGCGCGTTCATGTCAAGGCCGCAAAAGTCGTCATCGATGGTTAAGAGCTGCAGATTAGAAGAAGAGGAAAAAAGAATATATTACAAATTTCATTCAGGTTCCTTCAATACTAGAAACACAAAGGTTTTGAAAAAGAGATAATTAATAAATACTTTGGTGTCATGTATGACAAAAAAGGATGGTTGGGATCTGAAAAGTTACTTAAGCTGAAAAAAGTACAACATTTTCTAAAAAGTAGTGGAGTACAAAGATACAGAGAATGTACTCAAATAAATTACAAGTTCATCAAAATTGTACTTGAGAACAGGCACTTAATTACATTCACCACTGGACCCTGTTCTAGATAGCATGTGAGGGCAAACTTAAGATAGATAAAAACAAGACTCAATAATTTGTGTCTTAACGTATTCCCGTAAGGGCCATTAGAAATATGGAGGAGGTCAACAAGAGGAGAAACACTTTGTATGTGAGAGAGAACTTATGAGCATTTGTATGCATGTGTGCATCTGTTGGTCGACATGCAAGAAACTGAAAACGCGAAAGGAGTGAGAAAGAGATGAAGATGGAAGAAGACTGCAGTCAGGCTCGAGCTCTGTAATAGCGCCAGAGGCTGCTCTGTCAGGCACAATTCCCCACCGTCCACCCAATGCAACAGTAACTGCAGAAATGCCAGTGCGGCAAGATATTCGATGTGAAATTATTCAAAGTGAACTGACTGAAATAAAAAATAAAAAAAAAAGAAGTGCTGCATCGTCACACTGAGGCAAATCACTGCAATGCATCTAAATATATATACAAACCTGAATCAGAGTCGGGAGAAATACAACTCTTGATGGAGGTTCATCTGTTATGCTTTCTCCGTGGACATGCTGCTGTGATTTTATTATTAAATACAGATGGGTGCGTTTCATGTATCGTGCCTTTGTGCATTTTGTATTTGCATGCATGTGTTTGCTCCTGCCGGGGGGGAAATTCATACCAGTCACTGTGGGCAGAATGACTTATGGGTTTTGATAAGAGAATAATGGTGCTGGGGATTGGTCATTATTCTATGTGTATGGATGAATTTGAAACATTGGGTTTAGGACTGAAGCCGGCATCACTCTTGATTAATAGCTTAGCGATGTGATGGGCTGCTGTTGCGAGAGAGGCCTTGGCAGTTGACACTCTTCACATTCTTTCAAAATGCAAAGAAACCATGAGAAGTGAGGGGAGATAGTTGAGTTATGGCACACAAGCATTACTTTCATGACTTGATGAAAAGAAATTCCTCACAGACTGATTTGAATTTTCAAATTAAGCTCTTGTAATACCTTATGAATGGAACTAGTCTGATATGAATGATTAAGCATGCAGTGGTTGATAATAGCCAATTATAAGCCAAACACGGTTAAACAAGGTTAGCTTAAATTAAATCAATGTTAAACAACAAAAGGAACATGTCAGGCTAAGCAAAACTTAAAATTACCTCAGCGGTCCATAGGAATATTTTTCAGATAAAGATAAAGGTGAAAATGTAATGCCATATGATCTCTGCTTTTATTTTTATAAACCATTGCATATCTACAGCTGCTTGGTGGTTTGAGCTGTCAGAGGAGGGATGCTCTGGGGGGTGAAGAGAGTCCTTTAGTTTATGTCTTATTTTCCGTTTTTTCTCCTGGAAGCGCACCCCCTGGGCTTTCGATCAATCTTGCAAGCACCAAGTGTCAACTCACAACCTTTCACTAAAGGCCATCATCATCATCAGAAGCCTCAGACTGAGCCACAGAGGAAATATGAGGTCTGCTTTCATTAGACAAATGGAACATGGCTGGTCAAGGCCACAATGAGCTTTAGGCTATAACATGGGGGTTGTATGAAGAGGGATGGGTGATCGATAGAGATGACCTGAATTTGGGTCAAGATCATGTCATATATGGTTAGAGGGTTGAGATGAGGACAAAAAGGAGCACAGCCAAAGACAGGCTGAGGAAGGAGAGATGATATATAACAGCCTGAGATGGCAAAGAAAGTCAACAAAGATGAATATTTGTGAACAAGGAAAACATATTTAAGTGGACAATTTTTCCTTCTCTTCACTCCCCTCTCCCTGCCCTCCTCCCCCCTGACCTTTACAGGATGAGCTGCTGTCAAGAATACACTCTCCGCAAGTCCAGTGGTGGCTCACTGCAGATTAATGATGCTCTGGTGAGAACCAGGATCACGACATGAAACCAGTGAAATATTACTCATGTTTGATCAAGCACCTCCCAATTTGTGAGACTATTAATAATCATTAAAATTCCTCCTCCTTTCTGATGTATTAACAAGCCACCAATGTTTATTCAAAGCTCCTGTTAGGTTTTTATTTTATTTTTAGGACATCAGTAATGTATTAATTTAATAAAACAATTTACATGTGTTGTAAGTTAGAATGAGTAGGAAATGAGGATTTGTGCTACTTTATTTCTGTTAAAATTTCAAAAAAAGAAGCAATAATAATACAAAGGAACATGTTTCAGTAAAAGGTCAATTAAGGATCATATGGCTTTTTGGGCCCCACAGTGGCGCAGTGGTTAGCACTCATGCCTTACAGCAAGAGTGTTTGGTGC
>JAOWBC010000904.1:6928676-6943334 GCA_028566105.1 Hypoplectrus providencianus | reverse complement strand
CACCTGTCCTGGGTGTACCCCGCCTCTGGCCCAGAGCCGGCTGAGATAGGCACAGCCTCCCCGTGACCCAGGATTACTTGGATGAAGCGGTTTGGAAAATGAATGAATGAATGAATGGCTTTTTGTTTTATTTAAAAAAAACTGGTTAAATATCAAGAATATAACTTCTTTATGAAGTCATCATGTTTCAAGCTTTAGTTTTACGAAAGGTTTGTAGTCGAAGAATAACACCAAAAAAGTCTGTTAGTGGACTAAACTGCTCATATTCTGATAAAAAAAGAATATGGAAAAAATATTGGTGGTGGTTTTGGCATTAAAAACTATCTATCTACTGATTTTTTGACCACAGAGGGATATTGAGCCACAATGCAATGAGTGACCACTGGGAAAACTAACTGAAAGACTAAAACATGGTGCCTGGTATCTGAATCTATAATAGATCCATGAGTAAACATGGCTTAAAAACAAACAAGACTAACTGGTTGTGGTTGGTCAGTGAGGCTGGTCCTCAAACACACACACACACACACAACACACTCATGCATGACACCATCAGTTACAGAGGGGACTCATCCTCCCAGGGTTCAAAGGTTAACAGGGTCTATCAGCAGCCAAATGGAGTACTTTGTGGTATTTGGAGCCTCTATGATTGAATGCAACCTCCAAGATAATAAAATGTGCAGCCATTTCTCCAAGATTGATTACTTTTCCAAAAGAGCAAAAGTGCTTTTCATCATTAAAAATCACTTCACATTATCTGAGTTTCTGTCAACATGTTTGTGTGTCCTATGAGGAATGATGCATGTGCAAGAAAAGGATGCTTTTATATGTGTGAAAATGTGTGTGTTTTCATCTCTCGCCACTGACACATGCTGTATTATTTCTACTGGTTGCCAATCACGGCTGCCATCTCTGTCCCGCATTCTGCAATCTAATGAAATATACTTTGTCTGTCAGTCCTTTCAGGAAGCAGACACATTTTCATTACGCCACCACCAATACATGACATTTGTAGTTGTGATGCCAAAGACATCTCCAGTCAGAATACCAAATAATATCAATGTAGCCCTCAACAATGCCTGCCAATACGACACTGCTGTCACAGCTTCTATCATGTTTTATGCCCCCTTTCTTTCTCTCAACCCAGCTTATTAATGCATTTTCAAAGCAGAGCCTTTACATTTTTCTTTTACTGCTTTTTCTTTTAAAACCAGATCTGTCCAACTTAGGACAGTTACCGTTTTGCACGTTGTTCAATCATTGACTAGATGAAAACCTATAGGGGTTATTTTTCATCTTCATTTTTCTTTACTTTCCAATTGTTGTAGGTCTTAATGAAATCTTCAAAGATGTTAACAAGTTAAAACAAAATTCACAAATGTCAGGTTTTGCATACACCAGCAAGCAGGTGTTCAATAAGATTATTTGTTGTTTACCCAGAAAGCATCCACAACAGGCTCGATCGCCATGTTATTTGTCATAATCAATCACGACAAGCAAATTTAAGAAGTAAGTAAACTCAAACTTTCAAACTGCTCATCCCTTGATGCTATGTGGCATAAAAAAAAAAGATCATCGGTACATTTACGGTTAGTTTTACACATCTGAATATGTGTGGAGACTGCTCAACATGTAACGCTGACTGGCAACTGAAATGACTTGAAACTGCAAACTCAATTCTTGCTCATGTCTGGTGGGTATTTCAGCCAGCGTCCCGCAGCGTAGCAACAGAGGAGAAAGACGGAGGGTTCTTCCCTAAAGACAGAGGGACAGGAGAGCAGAGTCTCTGTATTTGGACAGAGGCCAGGCACTGAGGCAGAATCAGGTCACTCTCAGCCATATCCATCTCTCTGCTTCTGTTTGCCTGCCAGCACCGGCACAAAGAGAGCTCTCTTCTGGACTGTGCAGAGGGATCAGCAGATACAGAGTGGAGAGAAAGAGAGGGGGCAGTGGGCGCACGCGAAACAGAGAGCGAGTTGCTCAATGCGATTAGTGGGGACTGAAAGAGATCCGCTCTCCAACGCTCTCTGATGTATGGCCTAATCTGGGCTTGCACTGTTGTGAGCGCCCCTTCCATTGGCTGCAAGTTCAGCAAGTTAATGACACATTAAACCGCAGAGATGTTTCGCTTCGTGTCGCTGCTCAACCGTTGGAGGTTCCAAAGTGTCCATTTTCTTACACTCCTAGCTATTTCTCTTTAATGCATCACTGTACTCCATGAGGCGATGACTTTCCTACTCAATCCTTTCTGCGAAACTCATCCTGCACTGTGTTTCTTTTAATAAAAAGCATTCATGCCACATTTGTTGTTCATGAGTAGCTTGTAGTTCTGCGTGATTACATGGCAAAATTTCCCTTACAAAGAAAGACTTCAGGAGTAAAATGAAATAAATATACATCCTGGTGGTTGCTCTTTGGATAATTACCCACTTAGATATCCAGTATTTCCTCGAGCCTACTGGGCTAAATGACCGACCTGCCAGGATGATTGGCGGCACTAGAGAATTATGTCATGACTAAGTGGGTTTGCAGTGTTCATTTTAAGATATAATGTCAACATTCAATTTAACAATACTAAAACATTGGCAGTATGACTCCTGTAGCAACAGTGAGTCACTCCAAAAGTCTCTTTATCACTTTAACTATATATCAAGATATGCTGGAAAATGTTTAGCTCTTGATGGGCAGACATAAAGCATGGCAAGTCTCCTGAATGTTTTACTTCCTTTAAACTCTTACTTAACTCTAGTTCCATTAACTAATAAAATGAGAGTTATACCCAGACATATCGGACTGCTTGAATGACAACTGTATTTTGCTTTATGCAGTATGCATTTATAACGCGATACAATTTGCTATTAAATATTAAGCAGTCTGAATGAAGGTAGGAGTGCTAAATACTGCATTTGTTGGAAACTGTTGGAAATGTCAAAAAATGCTATTTTGCTCATGAATGAGTAATTGAAGTTTATTTTGAATAAGATTAAAGTTGAAATGACCCTGGTAGAGTGAATTGTTAGATTTGGTATCATATTCTCTGACAGTTTACTTGGTGTAGACCTACTCTGATGAATTATGCAGTGCTTATTGAATATTTTTACTCCATGCCATATGAACACATCATTCTCTGATCTGTGTGCTTTGGTGAAAAGCTGAAGAATGTGATACCATTTTTATTCAGCTTAAATGTTTGAGTGTGCAAGTTTAAATAAAGCTCTACTCTTCACTTGTTTGTGTCTGTGAGTAGGAGAGTGTTTGTTTGAAAGTGTGTGTGTGTCTGTGTCAGATGGACCAATGGCTACTGTGCCAGGACTTAGTCTGTCTGACTACTCATCCATGGTGCCCTCCATCACACTGGCAACGCGTGGCAGAGCACACCATCACACACAACACCAAGTAAACACACACACACACACTCACAGTGAGATGTGAAATGCACAAGTCACTCTCCCACTTGTGTCCTGTTTCCATAAATCATTTCCTATTTCCCTCTTCACAAAAACAGTCCCTTTTGGAAAGTGTCACACCTTATACTCAAATTGAGCCATCTGAGGGCTCTTCTGTTTTCGGCTGCCAGTTTCAGGCAGAAGAATGAGCAAGATGCAATGGAAGAGAGAAGCCTGAGCATCGGAGCCCTGCAGGTCAAACATTCTTATAAACACAAAATTATGTCTTAATACAAATATACTGCAGAGAGGGTAAGAAGCAATAAAACTTGTCCAGAGATCATTGATAGGTTCAATGTTGGGCAGGTCAGTGTGTTAAGATGAAAGACAAGCTGGAACATGGATACGCTGCCATGCAGAGATATTATTCTTGTCAAAACTGGCTAGCTAAAATTTTTGCTTCTTAATATAAAATGTGTGGTTCATTGTGAATTTGTTTCTAATGGCTGGAGTTCAGTGCTCTTTGACAGTTTTTTTTTTTTAAACAACCCACAGGGCATTCTAAAAGAGAGTTTTTTTCCCATCACTCTTACTGAATTATGTTCAAAATTCATCTCGAATACACAAGTGTCGATGCTGAACACAAGTGCTGTCACAGAGTAGATTTAACATCCCCTCTGCACAGCGCCTTGGGGACTGTTTTGAAAACCAGTCACAATAATTAGGACTGAAATAAGAAAGAATATATATGTATGGGCACACACACATACAGGGCTAGTTCAGTGCTGGCTGTGTCAACCTAGATGTGCCATCAGTCTTGACAGATCAGTTCAGTTATGGAATGGAAAATGGGGAATGATAGTGCGAGTTAGTGCACATACTTTTGAAACAATGCTGGAAAATTGAACCAATGTGCATGTTGAAGTGTGCATGGCTAAACATGGCTATACACACATGTTGTTCAGGTGGGCTGGAAAGAAAGTTGATTTATTTTCATGTTGCATTGGCAAGGTTTCAATGTGCAACATGAATACGGCTTTGATGGGCTTGTGATATTTTGTGAATTCATGTTTGCAGATGCTTGCATCTGCCAACCATTAAATGAGCAGCCACAACAAATAATAAATATTGGTTAGGTTGACAATCAAATCAGGAACTAACGAAACATCATGACAGACGTCATGAAAGTGGGGCCAGGAGAGAAGCATGTCAGACGCTGGATGGAGGTTTAAGAGATGCTGAGATTATGGAAAAAGGGGAATTCATAACACAAACTGGGAGCTGAAAATAAAACTTATATCATAGAAAGAAAGATGCGTCAGATCTTTCAAACCCATGTTTTTTTCACTGCACACTGGCAGTTTACTAGACATTTCCAACTGAAAACTGGATTTATTTAAGTAATAAAAACTAAACTGAGGAAAACAAGTCTGTATGTATTACCCACTAGAGTTGACAGTTTATTAGGCATTCTTCATCATTTTCTTTGTGCTAATGCTGTGCCAAATATTGATTCAACTCAGTGGTTATTTATCAGAATGTAGTTACTGGACTGCTTCACATTTAAAGGGGTTGGACGCGACATCTAGAACATTAATACAGCAGGAAACAAGTACTGACTATGTAAAGATATAGTGGAGAAATGGTATCTTGTATGGCAGCTGGATTCTTGTAATAAATCAAAGATCTTGTGTGAATCACCGGATCACAAGATCACAAACTCATCTTGCCAGACTTCAAGTAATGCAAATAGTTGTGGTGTGTTTTCATCTTTTGTTGGGTTACAGGAGTGAAAATCAGTAATCCTCAACACATCTTGTGTTATGATTTTATAATGATGAAGAAGTTTGAGAATAATTAGACACAAAGTAGTCTGTATGCCCTAAAGGAAGATTTTTTTCCTTAGCAACGATCATAATTTTCCTAAATGATGTCCACATTTTGAGGCATTCTATTACTCGCCTTGGATGCTTTAATGGATTTCATCTGATGTAGCTTGGTAAATTTAATTGGTAACTCAGTAGTTTTTGTGAAATTCCTTTTAAATATTGCACAGCACTGCTTGCTGGGGTGTGAGTGAATGAGATGGTGGGAAAAGAGAGGCAGAGCTTACAAAAGAGTTTTTCAAAAGCTTGACAAACGAAAAAAAAAAAAAATAACAGGGCAAAGAAATGAAGGCACCCAAATTCAGTGAGTGTTTCCAGGCGGAGGGCAGGCAGTAGTGTATGGTGTAGGAAGCGGGAGACATTTGTTTAATCACAGAATAATGATATTGTGATGGATTCTGACCTTTAGCAAGTGGTATCATGTATGGAGATTTAATTAGCGAGCCAGCCAGCAAGCAGGATAGCGGATATGTGGATGGAGTGGGGTGAAGTGGGGAGGTGGGGGGCAGTCTGGTTGTTCTTAATGAATCCACTAGCCTTTCCCTTCCTGAGGATGTGGCCTAGACTGACTCATCAGCAGCAGCCAGCCGCTGATTAAGCTCCGCAATCAGGAGGAGGAGGGATGGAGATGGTCAGCAGAGAAGACAAGGTTTGTCAAAAACAGAACGAAATAAAAGACAGAAAAGAGACAATATGAAATATGAGCATGGGTGGGAAGACCAAGGATGTCATATCGGAAGAGATCCTTTCAAGTGAAGAATGAAACACAGCAGGGATGAGTGTGTGTTGGGAGAACTGTGAGAAAGATCAAGAAAAAGACTCAAAGAAACAGCAGCGGCCGAGTAGAATAATCTAATTAATTGGAGTGAATTCAGAATGTGAAGTCGATAGCACATGACAAATGTGGAAGAATAGCCCGTGGCATGTTAGTTAATGACATGTAATTAATGATCATTAGCAGAAGGGATGAGGGGATGGCCGTGGCCTGTCAGGGACTTACAGGCGACCTTGTAATTTTCTCATCCGCATTTGGGGGGTGGGAGGAGGGGTTGCTTATAGAAAGCACTGTAAGTGGAGGGCCGGGGAAGTGTAACGGAGAATAAGAATATGGGAAGATTGCAACTATTTTTATAAGAACACGAAGAGAAGGACAAGCAAAAGGAGAAAAGAGCGGCACAAGCAGTGAGCAATGAATCAAGGATGAGAGAGAAAAGAGCAGAGAGTGAATTTATTGCGATCCCGCTGTTTTGTTGTTCTGTTTTTTTTCTGCTGACACAGTGAACATGGAGGGAGAAGGCAGCATTTTTTTATAGGTCACATGCCACTTCACAATGATCTATGGATGCAGGCCCTTTGCAGACTTATACTGTTGAGCACGCATTATGTGGCTCAGCCGAGCGTGGCCATTTGGGGGAGAGAGGATCACCCCCCCCCCCCCCCTCTCCTCTGACTCTCTCACCATCTATCCTCTCTACTGCTCTCTCACCCATCACACCACTCTGTACATACTTTGTCTCCTCAACTTCTCACTCTGTCCATCTCTCCCCATCTGACTGAAAGCCTCTTAAAGATGATGTCAGGCAACAAAGGTCTGACAAAAGTGAGTGTATATCGTCCTACTCAGACCTGTGTCCTTGAACACATCTTTACCACTCTGATGATCTGATAAGTTCTCGCTCCAAAACAGTGATATTTCAAAAGAAAAAAAATAGATGGCAGTAATTCAGCTAAGTGCAAGAAATTCATGATTTACCGAATGCAGAGATGACTCTTTTCAAGGTCATGTATCCACAGACTAGCAATACACTTTGCAATGTAAAAAAAAAGGTATTTAAAGAACTTTCCAAAGTGAAATTAAGACCTTCTCCCAAACTGATAATCTGTGTTCTTAAGACTATTTTAATGGCACTACCCGAGAGAGTCCAGCCACACGAGTCTTTTTAACACATTACTAAGAAAACATAAACATTACTGACATAACATAAATACAGTGACTTCCTCATATTCTTTTGAAAATGTTAGAAAAAGTCTGTCATTATCTAACTAATTGTATGCAAATAGGTTGTGCTTCCTGCATCAAGAGAACCACTGCCATACAATAAACAAGGTCCTATTAGAGAGCTGCAATTTTGGAATGATAATGAGCTGCTAATATGGACCAGGCAGGTTTAATTCTTATACAAATGATTTGAAGCATCATCACATTGTGCTTCCTTGAATCCTTCAAGAAAACTTCTTGCCTGCCTCCACGGTGAACAAAGATTCCAAAAACAGAGTAAACCCTTGATGAATTAAAGTAAATAGAGGCTATGTTTAACATAATTGTAACTTTATCAAAACATCCATTTACAAACACTTACATAACGCACAGCCCACATTTACTTGAATTCATCAAGGATTTACTCCATTTTCTGTTTACCATGGAGGGATGCGAGTTTTCTTTCAAGAATTCAAGGTAACACATGGTTCGTACTTGAAATGCAAATGAGGTATTCCTTTAAGGTAAAAAATCTGAGCCATTAAACGAAGGAACATTTTTAAAATTATATTTAAATCAACCTAAATTACTTGAACGAAGTGCAGCAACTTTCCACTACAATCTTCGGCAGTCTAAACCCTAAATTTGATCCAAAAACTAGTTCTGTTAAGTCTTCAGCATTTTCTGCAGAAAATGAATAAAGCCAAAGATTGTGAAAGAGGAGTGTAAGAGTAGTAATAGAGTGAGTAAAACCCGTATTTGAAATTCATGTGGTTGTATGATTCCTCAATTAGGGTGTGCTCTGAGTGCAGGAACCCAGAAAGCACTTCAACTTCCAAAATATTCAAGCAACCTTGTCTGGTGTGTTCACGAAAGAGTGTGAGCATGTCTGTGTGTGTGCAAATGGAAAGCGTGTGAATGATGAGTTTAACTACATTTCTGATGATATCAGAGACACAGCACTCCCAGTCATGCATCATTTAAAGCAGCAAAGGAAATTAATCAGTTACTAACAACCAACAATTCATAAAAAAATCAAACATGGGATATTAGAGACACCAACCATCCATCACAGACTCACACAAGAAGAGTTATGTTCGCCCACAACTCTTTATTTTAACATGGTCTTATTGTTAAATAAAACCCTCAAAGGCAATAAGTATATGGCCTATATTTACATCTACCAATTTACTAATGCTCTAATGCTTTAGCAATAAGATTCTAAATTTATGTGTCCATATATTTAAATATGGCTCCTTATTTATGACTGAAGCATCAACTCCACTCAAAGAAAGTCAAGACTGGTCTTATGTACATTTTAACAAACTACCTAATAAGCCCTTCATATAATCATTTATTTATTGCTATTATACTACTTTGTCAAAAGCATCCCTCTGCCTTTTAAATCTACCATCTCAATCTCAGCAGTAACAATACTTAAAAGTGTGGTGGCACGTGTGTGTGTGTGTGTGTGTGTGTGTGTGTGTGTGTGTGTGTGTCACAACTCATCTATCATCTACAGAGTCCACCGTCACTTGTTCAGCAGGGTCTAATTTATGCAGTGGCAGTGGTGATACTGTGGCGCATGCTGAAATGGCATCATTCCTCAGCGCTAACCCCTCTGTGCTCCCTCACACTTCCTCTCCCTGCTGACAGCTCCACCCCGGGCATGATTTATCAGGCCCTCAAGCAGCAGACAAAGACGCCCCGGCACGTGTGCCGTGCCAGCGACGGATTAATAGATAAACACTGTGATTCCACAGACCAAACACAAGAGAGGGTCAACTTCATAATGGCTTCAGATAGTGCATGGCTAAGGTCAGAACAATATGGACTAAGGCGCAGTGAGAGGATCAAATTTATGCTTCTGAAATATGGCCATGACCAAGCAATCACATTCCTGCTGGAAGTATTTGTAGCCATATAAATTCTCATTTGTGGCTCTTGTAGATAATAGGAATGAGTGGCCCGAGAGAGAAAGATACCAATGGTTCATTGCAATGATTATATTTCTTCTTCTATAAAAGGTATATTTGTTCACCAGTTATTCAGTCATTTGTTCACTTCTCTAATGATACAAAACCTTTTTCAGCTTAATCCTGTCTTAATTTATGCGAAAGTGTTCAGAAAAAAAATGGATTCAGAAATTGTTTAACCACCCATTTGCAATGTTACACCTTTAAGTGATTTATATGCTAACAAACAGACTCTTCCGAAGAGTCTGTTTTGTTTAACCTATTTTCTGCACCGCTCTGAACACAAAATTGGCAGGTGAGCACATGGCTGATGTAGAGGAACATGATAACTAACAAATGCACTCTGATCATGGTAATTTTGTATTTCTTGAGGTTGGCAGCTTTTAATAATGACGTAATGAGATCAGGAAAAAAAAAAATACCCCAAACAGCTTTGTCTGCTTGTGAAGGTGGTCTAAACACGTAACACCCAATTTAACCTTGTTTTTTATGTGCACAAAGTGAGAAATCAAATGAACTGAATCACTGAATTTGTAATGCTGTTATGGAGAATGGAATTATGGTAATTTGGCTGAGCATTCAGCTGCATTGTTTAAAGGGTGAGCGGATTAAAAGAGGCAGTGGATGGTTAATATCGCATCATAATGGGATGGAGCATGAACCCACCCAAGAACCCAGTGTTCATGCAGGCCTCCCACAGTGCATCCAAGCTCATTATGGTAACACTGGAAGAGCCTTCAAAACTGATTTTCCTCCAGAGGGACTAACTTGTACTGTCCCTCAGTAAGATACTATTACAATAAAACATAAAGAAATAATTTGTGTTTACTGTTTCTGAATGCAGTCTCATTAAATACCCTTTTATTACAAGTGTTTGACCAATTCTACTTTCAACAGAATTGCTTGCACCTGCTGTTTGGTAATACAGTACTACATGTTACAGTAAATAATGTTTGTACTTTTGCACGCAATATGTGAAAAAAGAAATACAGAGCATATATTTCCCCAGAGCTATCATTAAACTTGTGTGTGTGTCAATGTGACTGAAAGTCACAAAAGGTGTGTGTGTGCATTCTAGTTGTACTCACCGCACTGCTGCAGGGAATATCTTTGACTTTGAGCCAAGCCAGGTCCAGTGTGCCCTCACCCTTGTAGCACGACTGCAGCCTCTCCTTGATTTTCTCATTGATCTTCCGCAGAGAGAAGACACACAGGGCAGAGTCCTGTGAGGCCTGGCGTGGGCGCCTCTTTTGTCCTTTCGAGAAAATGGCAAACAAAACGTCATCATCCGGTGCCACATCTAGTGAGCGTGCCAAATTAGCACCAGCTTTGGACAGGTAGGCCGCCTCGAGTAATCGGTACTCCACATTGCCACTGATGCATCCGATAGGCACCTCCACATATGAGTTGAAGGCGGTGTCTGCCTTGCAAAGACGGACTATCTTGGAGGTGTAGACCTGTTCCCGACCGGTAGAGGAGGATCCAGTGGTTGGCCCGCCACCCATTTCAGGCTGCAAAGTCAGGAAGTAGACAAAGTTTCCACTGGCAAAGCCATAAATGTAGTAAATGTCAAAGTCTGGGATGACAGTGAAGGTGTCTGAAGGAATCTTAATCATAGAAGCCACAAACTCATCATGGAAGACATAGGCAAACATGCCGTCTTCCTCAGAGTTTCTGGCCAACTTGCGACTGGAAATGGTAGGGAAGTACTCTGGTTTGCCATCCACTGCTGTGGCTACAAACAGCATGTCTGGAGAGGCATTGCCATATGAAACAATGACGCCAAACACAGAGCCACTCTCATTGACACCAGAGAGGTAGTGCTCTTTCTTGTGAAAGGGCTCTCCTAGTTTGAAAAGGTCATCTAGGCGGAGGAGTTTGCAGATGCCCTGGTAGAGGCTGCCACATGCCAGCAGCCGGTTCTCCCGATAGTCCATCAGAAGCATCTTGTTGACATTGTTGGTGAGCGTTAGTGGCTCACTGCAGGGCTGAACAATACGTGGTGGGTAGCACTTGCGGTTGTCTTCATCAGGGCCGGTCTCATGTGACACCTGGACCTCCAGGCCCGGAGACAGTTTGTAAATGCGATTAACAGCTCCCAAATAAACATTGCCATTGCGATAGTCCACTGCCAGATGGTTGAAAGTCCACTCAGGGTTTTCAGCACGAAATGACGCATACTCCTCCTCCTGAAGGGATGCTGTGATCACTTGGGAGCCAGCGCTGTGAGCCTGTGGTGCCTGAACAACTGTTTGTGATGTTACAGGAAGTGCCAGACTGGACAGGAAGCAGCATACAAAAAAGCAGGTCCGTGTCCTGGTGAGGGACGTCATGGCTGTTCGGAGGCTGGGAGTGGTGAGGAGAGGGAAGGAGGCACTGTCCAGTACTGTCGGCCAATCGGGATCAAGCCTCTCTTGAGATGGAGGACATAATGTACCTAAAAAAAGAAGAGACAAACCGAAGTGAACAACAGCGGCATGAAGACAAACAACAACAAATTAACAACACTAGTGTCACATTGTATTGATGGATATTATGCATATGAAGACAATTATGTGATCTACTGTCTAATTTTATCTGGCACAGATTAGAGTAGAACATCTTTACAAAGAATAATGAGGAAAACAGGTGAAGAGGCCACACACTTGAGACTCTAGCACAATCTATAATTAGAAAAGAAATGGGCTAGACAGAAAAAGGAATGAGGCTGAGGCACAGTAGAGGTTTAAAAGGCAGTGGGCACGGAGTGAGACAGAGCTTTAGCCAATAGGATCAGTCCGTGGATTGAGGAAGAGGGACAGAAGAGGAGGAGTAATGCAGCGTCTCAGAGGAGGTGATCAGCTCGGCTCTGCACCATCTCTCTGCATGGACCCCTGCCCCTCAACGCCCCTCCTTGCCTTTCTGCTCCAGCCGCTATGCACCTAATTGATTCTCCCCTTGGAGTGGCAATTTGCATGCTTTGGCAATTTCTCTCTTTTCTCCCAATAGGGCAGCTCACCTGCTGACACTGCTAGCTGAGAGAAAAGGACCTTCTTTCTCTCTTTAGCATACCTACACACACACAGAAACTTGCACACATGCACACAAAGTAGGAGTTTTATGGGCAGAAGAGGAACAATTAGGGAGGAATTGCAAGTGGTTGCAGAAATAAGCTTCCCACTCGTCCTTAGGTCATTTGCAAAGTCTGAGCATTGCACATGCAGCTGTAGCAGACAGGCAAACACACACACATACAACACATGCAAAACCACGCCAATTTAATGAACATTTTGCATGTGGTGAGTACTACTGTTATATCCATACTGTCAAAGCACCCAGTGTTAGACACACACCGGTGGAGATTATCAAGGGGAAATGTCAGCATTTCCTGTAAACATGGTGGTCCCCTGTGTATGTCACCTGCTCATTAGGCATCTCAAGAAGCAAACTGGATATTACGAGGAGTGGTATTCACCTGGGTAGATTAGTTTCACACAGATACACACAAGATGCAGATGCAGCAACACTAAACTCCACAGTGTTATCCTTGTACTATTGACTTATACTGAATTCAAAACATCCTATTTCTTTTGTTGCATAAATTTAGTCAAATTTTTTGTCATGGAAATGTATTTAACAGAAAAATGCAAAATATCTAAACTAAACTTGAATCGAATGAATAATAGAAAAAGAGACAGTGCAGTTATGATCAAGGTATTAATTTGATTATATTATACCAGTGTTTCCCATACAAAGACCATTGTGACCGAGCGTGGGCATGAAACAACCCCCCAGTTTGCACGGAAAAAATTCTACCGCCAATGACACCGCCAAAACAAAAAGCGCCTCACAAATTCACAAATACAATCCAGTCCTGTGGGAAATACTGTATACATTTAATGTGAATAGTGCTTGTAATATGATCTATCAATATGTAAAACTAAGTATAACACACATCTTTCTTTTGTCATTCAATTTCCTACGGCAGACAGGAAAAACTTTGAAGTGCCACTCATAGTAAAGCTATGCCAGAGTTTGTCTGTCACAGTTAATGCAAATCTCCATCAGCAACTTTACACAACAATCTCATGGTTGTTTTTCAGCTCACAACAAAAACTTTAAAATGAATAGGAAAAAATAGAAACATTTTAATATTTTCATGATGCGGCCAAAAATATGTTGCTTGTCATTGCTAGGAAAACAGACAACGATTTTTTCCACAATTCTCGCAGAACATAAATCTTTATAATTTTTTGAGATGTGATTTACCACCATTAATATGAATGCCTGCCCCCATAAATGGTGGTGCTATCCAACATTATCCAGCCTCAGATCTCATCTCAGGTTCATATCCAAGCAATCACAAGTTGTGGTGGTGTCAAACGCAACCTCACTGCAATCTTACCAATCTCCCCTCCATCTCCTGGCAGCCAGAGAGAGAGAAAGAACAGAGCAGACAGCCTCTCCACACATGATAAGAGGACAAGAGGGGATGATGAGAGGGATAAAAACTGATACAGAGATAGAAAAGGTGACGTGTGTTCAGGTGTGTGTGTGGATGAGTGTGAGTCAAAAAGGGATCATCACTCAAGCTGTGACACAGTGGAGGGACAATATAAGAGAAGCACTTTTATCATAAAACAACCTGCAGTAAATACAAATGCAATGGATTAATGAGTGTACAAGTGTAAGGGAGAGAGGTTGAGAGAAAGAGGCCAGTGGATGCTGCTGCTGCTGCTGCTATGAAGGTGGGCGGTGAGCCCATAATGTTTCCCTAAAAATAAATGTGAGCTACATATTAATCTCAGAAAGGGAACAGCACAGGATCCCCCACCTCTCATTTACCTAGTGGGAGGGACGGCCATAACAAAGTGGTCTTCTGAAATTCCCAGGCAACTTTATTCGGCACTGGTTATTATTAAGAGAAAAGGAGACGGAGAAGAAGGAAGGAAGACATAAGGAGACAAAGAAGGAAAAGAAAGGCGTGAGACATAGTGAGAGACAGAGGGAGAGGCTGTTATACCACCTTCACATCCACCTATCCTCCTGAGTATAAACACTACTGCACTTAAACACAGCTGACATCCAAAATAAAAAAAAATGGAAAGAAAGGCTCCTGGCAGTCTCCCTTGAGAAATAAACAGGAATTTTGAGAGCAAAAACCACTACAACTCTGAAAGGAGAAAAAAAAAATACACCATCATCAGTGGCACCATGCAATGGCAGTGTGTCTGCCACATGGATCTGTTGGTGAAATGCAATTATCCTTCCTGACAGGGGGGACAAGCTCGTTTAGTTGCTGTTTGCCTTTGCCTGCTGATCATCAAGCGCCATTAATTAAAGCTTGCTTTGGTTCTGAGGATTTACACATCAGACACACACACACCGTGACTGATTATTCTAACACGTAGTTTATAGTTATCAAGTCGCGTGCCATTATGCCTTTTTCCCAT
>JAOWBC010000904.1:6907765-6920596 GCA_028566105.1 Hypoplectrus providencianus | reverse complement strand
ACTGAAACAAGACACGTCAGGGTGGTGTGCTCCGTGTGTTTGTGTGCTTTGGTCAAAGAGACAGAAATGGCTTTGCTATCTGTTACTTTTACAGCATGCTGTTTTTCTGCTTAACAATCATGGAAGTGCTTGTGTCATACATAATTATAGCCGAATAGCATGTACACAACAGACAGAAAGCAAATTTTCACCTAACATTACTCAGGAGATTGACCACATGATCACATTTGTGTTTTTTTATGCTAGTCGTGCAAGATGCTCCAGTGTACACAACACTTTTATTACCATGGCAAAAACACTATTTCAGTTTTATACCTGTTGTGGAAGTTTTAGATATGCTGGAAAATCAAATACCATCACGTCTGTGGGTGACACAGGTCTGTGGCTGGATGACTACCACAACAACTGCAACACTACCACAATGGTATGTACGTAATTTGAACCTATCTACTATGATTTAATTGTAATACATTAATTAAAAGTGTGCCAAATTAACTCTATCATGATGCAAAAGGCTTGATTTAGGCTTTGGCAGGTCTCTCTGCAAAAAGACAAGCAAACAACAATTCAAATCTTGTTTATCTGCATGACTGGAATGCGTGATTTCACGTCGCCTGGCATGAATCCCAGAAGTCTACGTCTGCTCACTTTTCGCACTGACTTTGTATGTTATCGTGCTATGTAAAAATTGGCTTCATATAAGCACACCATTATTATGAGCAATTCATGTGCAGGAATACCAAAAACACATTAAATTAAGTGAGCAATACAGTTGCCTTTGTCATTATCATTGTTCAATGCTTTAGAAACTAACTGTCAATTTAAGTAACAAGCCTTTCCATCTAGGCATCTGCACACATACACAGGCTTGTGGTGACCTCTGGGGTTTTAACCTTCATGCAGTCAGGCTCGCTGAATTGTGTTAAGACTTGATTCCCAGCAAAGGTGACATCCCTCAAGCTCTTCTTTCACATTAGCTCTTCACTCTTCCTCCCTCTTCCCTGCTCCTCTCCCCCATTCTCCCTGTCTCTCTCGCTCTGCAATATCTAAGCATGTTAGTGCCACTGAAGCAGGTAATAAATCAGGAATTATAACACTTCATTTTGCACACAGCACACTTTAGGCCTCCAACCCATAATACACAGCTTATATAAGTGGATGGGGCTGTATGATTTGGGAGACAGAGAGAGAGAGCTGATGAAGACTTTTGATGCAAGAAAAAAAGTCAAAAGGGGAGGAGAAACTAGACCCCCTCGCAGGTTTTAGGGTCCACGTTATTTGGGATAGCACTCACAAAAAATAGCACCCACATAAAAATACAAGGGGTAACCAACTAACTCATGCTATGAATCACACATGTGCTTTCTTGCTTTAACATGCCAAAATGTCTGCTGTGAGAAACTACTATACGAGGACATACAGACATGCTGTCAGACTGGATCCCCTCCCACACACAAAGCTCAGAGCCTAGGGGAATGGTGCAGAACAGTTGGATAGCTGTGGTCCAGGTTGAGACAAGCCCAGAGACTAGTGGTACCTTGGGGGCAAAGCAAATATAAATAGTCACCACAACATTTGAATACAGTTGAATAGAATTTGAAAAACAAATGTATATGACTTGTGTTTGATGTGGCCAGAAAAGAAAGAACAAAAGAGCCCACAGATTTGGGAAATACCCCACAATATCTTGTAACATCTCAGTCTTGAACAACAGATGTTTTTGTCAGTTTAACTGGCCAATAAAAACTTGCTTTGACAAAATCTCAGGACAGCCATAGCCACCCTTGTGTCCTTACAAAGTTAGAGTTTAAAGCAGCAATTTCCACTCTTTGATTTGAGTAATATATCAACTTGTATGAGTCAACTCGTCACGATCATCCTAATCGACACTGATAACACTCTCTGAATGGCGTTTATTTCCAACTGGTTACAGCTTGTGTGGCAACATCAAATAAAAAAGAAAAAAAAACATCATCCTTACATGCCAAAATGACTGAACTTCTGAACTTTCTCAATGGCTAAAACAGGTTTTCTGGCTGAATCGCTATAAACAGGATCAGACCTGCCCCAGTTCAGATCTTTCGTCCTGACAAATGAAGCTATTGATCACAGCGCACACTGGCAGATTTTCTTTTCATTCATTCATTCTTTCGTATCTCTTTGTCTCCCTCTTATTCCTTTTTTCAGTGACCTGTTCTCTTCCACCGTCTTCCTCCTCTCTTGTTGCTAAACAGAGCTAAAGCAGACTTGACCTCTGAGATTAACTTCCGAGACATGAAAGCTTGATAATTTAGAAGGCTTTGTGGTGATTATAATAAAATGTTAAACTGCTGCTTTCATTTTTCTCTTATCTCTCACTCTGTTTCTGTTTTTTTTTCATGTGTGTTTCAGGTATCTGTGAAGGTGTGCATAGAACAAGAGGATGCACGTGTGTAACCAAATGTGTGTGTGGTAGATGGGTGTTGTACAATGGACTAGGAATAAGCTCTTGGACAAAAACAGTTATATTAAGCCATTCTATCTTATCCCATTCCATCACACATAAACACCACAGAGGAGCACCATGCACATCTGTGAGCTCATCAGTACAGCGGTTGATTTGGTTTTCTGGAAGCGCATGGATTACAGCTTTCCCTAATAATCCGTAGCTGTGATGAAGAAGAGTCTTAAAGATCCTGGTTTACGACGCACAGCTGGAATGAGGTCAGTCGACTGCCCTGCAGTGCCCTTTTAAACTGTTATTTCCCTTGTTTTTGTGACGTCTAACTGCCTACTCAGTAAACTCTATAATAATTCACTGAAGCATAACTCACTACTATTAAAAAAATTAATGAAATAAAATAAAATAAAAAACAATTCAAAAGTAGTTAATTCAGCAATTTATATTATAAATCAAATATTATATTTTTATTATATTTGTAACACGTAAAAACATTATTAAAGTTAACCAATGGTGCATATCCTCAGTGGTCTTCTTAATAAGTGAGGAAGTTGGACAAAATAGTATGGACACCAATAAAATGCATGTCATCCAATACAATAGCAGCAAAAACAGCCTCACAAATAACCAATGTGTTGAATCCACACATTATTCGACACAATGTGAAACTGACCACTGGACTAACACTGATGTGCTGTCACTCACAGAACAACTGTGCCTCATCTCTCATGTACCTCAGACTCTGTTTATCTCTTAACTTTGTGGCTGCCTCAATTAGAAAGAAAAATATGACCTTATTTCCAACTCCTCTCTCAGAATGTGTCACACTTTGTCATCCTGTTCACATGCCCATCCAGTGTAAATTACCTACCTAGGTATAGGCCCATGTGTGATAGATGGAGAATGTGGGACATGTTAGTGAAGACAGAATGACTACACCTGCAGAGACTTGCAGCTCTGTGGTAATGGTCTCAGAAAAGTGAAAAATTTGCAGTTTGACAGGATGTGTCAAAAGGGCCCTTCCAGCCCCCTGACATATCCCATTTTTAAACAAATTCAGCAAATGGAGCTATATTATAATGACTGGCCAAGAAAGAGCAAAGACAGAGAGACAAGAAGAAGAAACAGCTGGAACGACTGAGCAGAAGTGGAGAAGTAATTTCCCCAAAAGGTCGAAGCAAAAATAAAAGGTCAAGAGTCTTTGCTTTTAGCACAGAGAAAGTGAAATAAAATTAGTTTTATTAACATAACAAATACTGGTGATTAAATGATGTGATAATTTGGCTTCTCCCACAACTAAGCAACTTCACACTCCATTCCAATTATCGCCCAACGCCTGACTAAAGTGCACACATGCACAAAAACATTCTTGTACTGTCTAATGAGGAAAGTATCTATCTAAACTGCTAAAACTAATGTTGGCATGACGCCATAATAGGTAGTAATTGCCAATAATTGTCAATAATTAGACTGAAGAGTCTCCTTTGGGCTTGTTGTGAAAATGTTGACAATGTTAATATTTAATTGATGAGTGGAGCAATGCACCATGGGAGTCGTCCACACAGCAGGTGCCTGCCAAAGGCATGTCCATTAAGGTGAGACAGAGATTCTGCAGCCTACACACTAGAGATGAATGTGGCGTAGCTGAGAGTAAAGGACACACTAACATACAGCCTTTATGTGTGCCTATATATAGTTCTCCTGCACCCCTTGCTGTGCTTGACTGCAAGTGGCAGGGTCAGAGCTCAAATGCTGCTAAATCCAAGTGTCTGAACTGGCTGGTCAATGGAGGTGAAGACCTTCAAGTGATGAAAGCATCTAAGCAGTGCATAAATATACACAAAGGCATGATCTAAAAACATCAGGCGTAATGCTCATAAAGCATTGTAAAATCAAATATTAAAAAAAAAATTTAATAATGGATTAGTTAGTGAGTTAACATAAGGTCTGAGTAAGTAGGTATAACCCATTTTGCTTGATACCATACTTAGCATAAATATCGTTTGATCTTTGTTTGTGTTACATAAGCATTTAACACTAAACAATAAGTGTTGGAGTCATTTTTTTTACTTGTTATGCATGAAAATGTATTATATTCAAAAAAGGATTAAATGTGTGAGTGTGTATGTGCGTGTGCGAGGAGAATGGAAGTCTATTCAGCCATAAATCTGCACCACAAGCCTAATGTCAGCGTCATACTTGGTCTGCGATGTCCTGGGGCACAAAGAGGCTTCTGAGAGGAGGAGGAAAGAGAGGTCTAGTGGGACAAGGGCCATGATTAAATGATTCACAGTCTCATAAATCCACTCTGTCATCATTCTGGAAGGAGGAAGAGACTCATTCACACTTTCAATCAGTTACACACATGCACATGCTGATTACAAACTGTTAGAGCATTACAGACAAAAAAAAACTCACTGCTACAAGATCCCTTTGGCCCTGTACACAAAGATCATGCTGCCCACAACAGAAACATGGTGTTACTTGTTTTCTACGTGTTTGCTGCATGATAGGCAAATGTACAGATTTCACATTTGGCTGTTGGGTATGGTGGGTGGGCTTAAGTATCAACAAAAAATTAATTTACAAAATGTGTATAATTTATCAAATAAAAGTAAATATCAACTAGTATATTTAGTGACTATTATACTGAGTAACTATAGAGTAAATATAACTGAAAATTTGTAGTATCCCCCCCCTTCAAATCTGTATCAAATGTTCTTGTGTGACAGAGAGATCACTTTGACGTGGACTGGAGGATGTTTGCGTGTCTCTTTAAAATGTGTGATGTCATATCATCATCATCATCCACTGATACACAGATCACTGTGTACACTGATCAGCAAGGTCCCACCGGGACCCAAGTGCAGCCAACACCGACTGTGGCTAAAAAACTCACTCACTTAATTCTGCGGCTACAAAAGTCTAACCTTCCCCCCCCAGACACATCCAGAGATGTTTGGGTAATAGAGCCAGGTTTATCTTGCGGCCCCCTGGCCAACATATAGGACCGTCAACACATCAGATAATTTAGAGCCGAACCTCACTCACAGGGCGCGTGTCCCCAGCCCGTTTAAACTGCAGTGTTTCACAATATATCAAAATGTTGTGTCCACTAGCCTACCAAAAATTTAAAACTGTCCAACCGTAAATTAATTTAGAGTTTCCAACCTCAGCTAGACGAACAACAACTCAAAGCCAACCAAACTGCAGCCCCGCAAACTAAATGTAGTTGGCACGCTCTGTTTCCTGTTTTTTCTCTTTTCCCAGACACACACACATTGACACACATACACAATTTACAAAAGCGGTTAGTGTACATGCAAACACATGAACATCCCCTGCATGCAGCTCAAATCCCAACCACAGATCATTTAGGAGATCCAAACATCAGATAAGTTGCAAACAGCAACTCTCCCAAGGCAGACAGCGTTTAAATTTAAGCAAAAACTGTTTACCTTGTTTGTGGCCACTTCAAACCCTGTCTGCCGAGGAGTGCCGCCGTCCCAGCCGGTGCTGTGCCTCTGCCAGTGTATGGCTCTGTCTCCTCTGTTTTTGTGACGCCAAAGTTTTCTGTGGTGGCTAGAATCTCCAGGAGACAGGAAAACAATCAACACAAGTGGTTTATTACAATTACAATAATCACAATATAGAATATCAGTATATAAGTATAGAATATATGAAGACAGGATGCAAGTTACGTTTTGTGGTCCTCAGCTCTGATGCCCCTTTTCCCTCTCTCACCTGATCCTTTATAGTTTCAGTCTAGCAACAAAGATTTGCCAACTCATACAAAACAAGTTTCAAAGTACAGAGCAGCCAGCCAGAGTGTCCAGTCAGATCTGGTAATGTTGTTCTGAGAAATCTCTTGGCTGCACATTTAACATGACACAACAACCAGCTGGGAGACATCATTAGGATCTGTTCTGTTCTGGGAACTTCCAAAATCAACAAATATATTAAGATTTAAAGGTTGCCACGACAAGGTTAAAGAAAGAGCCAGTATATAGGAAGGTATAACAAAGTTGTCAACAAGTGTGGGAGTTGTACCTGCATGAAGAGTTCTGCAGAGCAAGTTGCCCATCCTGTCTTCCTTCTTTTTGTATGGATGCACAGCCTACCAATACCTACACTCTTCCACAAGTGGGGTCAAAAATGACCCCAGATAAAATCAATGCATTTTTGCAATTAACTGGGTTGTTATTCCTCAAAATCTTTAAACAAAGAGTGGTAATATTTTCATATTTGAGGTATTCCTCATAAAACATGTTTGTGACATGAGGCCATTTACATTTTTATTTATTTCCTCATTAATTTCAATTTCAAAAATGACCTCTTGGATGGGGAGACTGCTGACATCAGATGTTTAAGTGGGACAGTCCGAGATACTAAGAATTAAAGGTTCATATAAGATTGCTGTGGAACTGTGAACTCTGTGAGTACATACATTAGGACAGTGTGATGGTCTGTGGACCTGTTGAATGTTTGTCCTCCAAACAGAAGGACACAAAAACACGTTTTGACACCAGATTAAACTGATTAAGTGCTAAAATATGAATGAGAAGTAAAAAGTATGCATGTCAAAAATTTAATTACTCTTTTGTTTGAACAGTATATATCATCTTTAACCAAAATGAGAGAAATGTCTTTAGTTTATTGCAAAAATGCATTGATTTAAAAAAAAAACAAAAAAAACTGCAATTTCTTAAAAATAATGAAAGAATAAATAAAAATGCAAATGGCCTCATGTCACAAACATGTTTTATGAGGAATACCTTGAATATGAATATATCACAACTTTTCATTTTAAATGTTTTGAAGAATAACAACCCCTGGGGTCATAATTGACCCCACGTGTGCATCTAAGGGTTAAACAGCTAATGTAAATTAGGTTATGTTGACACACGGCCAGTGGTTCTCGGTAAATCATTAACAATAAACTCAACCAACACATGGGATCCAGGTCTTAGGGCATTGATTTGCAAAGCAGGAGTTCGCAATTATTAAAATTACAGATCAGCTTTAAATTAAAGAGATCTGATAAAGTAAATTCATGCAACTGACAGATTGGCATCAATCCTAACACTGGCACAATTTACAAGAAAAACATTCTTGAACATGAGTTGGAAATATGTGAGCCATTTCACAAACTGAGAGGTGGGTAAGCTGAGTTCAGGCCGGTTTACTATCCATTACAGGCCTTTCAACAGCTCCTCCCTCCCCTCCCCGCTGTTTGTCCTCCCTCAAACTTTGCCTCTCCCTTTAACTCCATCCCTCTAAGCCTATGGCATAAACACATCAGACAAGCCTTCTACCCAGCCGTCGTTCACAGTGGCAAGTGAGAGGATGCAAATTGTTATCCAGCGTTTTACCCCTCCTCTCTCTTCCTCCCTCTCCTCTTCCACTGCTTTTGCCTCTCCACAGTTGGTCATGGCCGTTTTTATACTTTGATTTTCTGCAGGCTTTACCTCATCGCATTGCTTTCCCAGAGACATGCAGGAAAAAACCTCTTACACACTCCGACTTACACATATACAAACACACACACGCACACATGCACACACAACATAACTATCTGGTAGCCAGATTTGCCAGTGGGCCCAGAACAACCCAATCAAAGCACAGCTGCAAGGAGTGCCATGACAATGCAGAACGAATGGACACAAAGAAAGGGGAGGGTGGAGGGAGGGATGAGAACCTCTCTCAGAACTTGTGCTTTCTCCACAGTTACATTTGTACACTCAGAGAGAGAAGATGGCCTTTTTGTAAGCCAAAAAGGAAAAAAGTCAGAGGGAGGATACTTGATGCATGACAACAAAGTGGCTCACCTTTCCTCTAGTCATTGGAGTAACGCTGATGTTACAGCAACTCCCAGTGCTCTGTGTGGGAGGTGGCAGAAGGGGTAGTTTGCTCAGAACAGAAAGGCTCGGTTAGCCCAGGCCAGACTTTTTCCATATGGATACTACTGAACATCTTGTCACAGCAAAGTATCTACACTGCCATATTTCCATTTTATATGGTGCATAAATTCTGACATAACTATATCAGGAATAGTTTCTGCCAATAATCAAGCTTAAGTGCAGTAGCGTGTTCCGTCTTTTCAAATGTGGGAATTTGAGTATTTAATGCTTTGATGATTTCAATTGAATTGAATTCTGCTTAGAATAAATGAGACATTTAGATATGTTAGATTCTGGGAACTATTAATGGTTACATTCTACTTTGAAAAATTAGCCTTTAACTAAATGCTTAATTAAAAAGTAACTGATTAATTAATAAGAAAAACCAGAAGGGCAATAAAAGGAAGAGTGCAGATCTAAACCTAGGCCATATGCTAATTAAAGTTTTAAAAAAAATACTTTGTATGTCCTGCCCACTTCACCCTTAGTCTATGTAACATCCTTGCACTAAATTTACAGAAAATCAGAAAAGCAGCTTTTCCATAATCTGGCAGACAAACAGACAAACAAACAAGGAAAACAATAATAATTAGAGGTAATAAATTGTTACTGCAGTCCTACCCGAAACAATCAGAAACAACATGGAGAAATTATTTTGATATTTCTCGGGGTAGTATGAGCATCAAATCAGCGTCAAACACTCCATCAGTCACAGTTTTTAAATCAAGGAGACTTTGATTGTGGTTGAGCACCTCAAAATCCAGGCAGTCTAACAGCCATGGTAATCAGTGCTGAGGATGTATTGGCCCCTTGCTCTCACTGCAGATAAAATAAGGGGGAAAGTAAAGGTCAAATGTCCATCACAGTATCAACCCATTACGTCTCTTTAGTGCCTCCTGCTATTTTTCAAGGCAAGCACAGCAGTGAGGATATTTTCTGTAGAGGGGCGCTCAGTTGACAAATCATGTTGCCATAGGAACACTGTTAGTTGCGTGGGTGGCAGGTAAGGATGCTGTGTGTCCCTATAGTGGAAAGATTTAATAGGTCCTCCCTACGCTGAGCAGGCACACAAGCTTCAGATGGCAGGAAGCTTTCAGTGCTCAGTTTACATGATTGTCAGTCCTTACTACCTTCACACCAGGGAAGGGAGTGAGAAATGATGACATGAATCAAACATATGCAATAGAGTTGACAGATGTAACATGTTTGAGTAAACATCCTGCGGATAAACCAGGATGATGACTCATCAGTTGGGTGGAACGTGGCAAAACTTTCACATTCCAGTGCAGTCAACCTTTTCCTGGCGAGTTTAATCACAGCAATCAAAAATCAATACCCGTCAGTAATGAAAGTCCGAGGCTTAACCAGAATAACAAATGAAACACGTTTTTATTCCAGGAGAGCAACAAACTTCTCCCAAGCACTTGGCGGGAGTTTGGGCCCTGGCTAAGAGTCAATCACAGCATTCGCACAGACACAAGCCATTCCAAATCCCATCAACGGAAGAAGAAAAAATACTCAAGAAAGGCAAAATCCCAAACTCAAAAGGGAGTAGCACACAGAGAGAAGAATAACACGAAAACCCAGTGTAAGCCTTGCTAAATCTCTCTGTAACATCCCCAACATTATGCTGCTAGACTATGATATATCCAGAGGGAAGGGAGGGGGTGTGGGGGGAGAAGGTGGGGTAATGTAGGGAGGGTATTACAGTAAAGCAGATCCTCCCCCTACGCCACTGCCTTCTGGCTATAGTGCGGCAGGGGTCCTCCCTGAGCCCGCTGTTCCACAATTACTGTGGTAACACAGCATACTGATGCCCCCTGACACCACTGACACTCTGTGCAGACAGGAAGTGAGACAGAGAGGGGACGAGGAAGGGTGGAGTGGAGTGTGTGTGGGGTGAGACATATCATTAACTTTAAATCGTCTGGTCATCCCAACAGAGGATCCCTCCTGCTAGGAAACTACATTATACTGTAAAAACACAGTAATCACACAAAGTAATCACATTCTCAGTATATTTTACTGTCAATAGGGCCATTCTTTCAAGGCTCTGAAAACACATCAATCAAAACACGACTACACTTCAGTATGGACTGTGTTAAATAACTGCAAAAATACAGTCTTTTTTTCATGATAGTTTGATACTGGTCACAAAGCAAATTTTTCAATAGCAAAACCAATAGAAAAAAAAAAGCTCTATGCATGCATCTATAAAACGCTGTTTTTTTTAAATTATTTCTCAGGAGAGGTGGTTGGAGTGTTCACCCCTAAGGCACCATGAGTAGTTATTCTTTTTGTCAAGTTGAAACAAGTTGAACTTTTACAAGAAACATCATGCCCATGGGGTCAATCTAGAGATTCTTGAACAGAAGAGTAAAAGCAGGGCTGGTACCCGCGTACAGTGTCAAGAGTGTTCATACTACTGACAATAAAATTTTATTAACCTCTCCTAATACATTTTGACAACAGTAAAATCCTGTTGTCAAAATGTAGTTGAGTTGAAGTAGGTCATAATAACATAGGCTACCTGTCGAAAGCATTAAAATACCATGCCCCAGCAACATAATATCCAAACATTATCTGTTCATGTATTGTCATCTTAATAAATATATGCTATTGAAAGAATAAGGGATGAAAAATGTAGCCTAAAGGTAAAGGGAAGGGTCCATCTGAACAGTGTCCCTTTGGTTTACAATCCATAAAAATTAGTTCAAATGTTGGTTGTAGGTTACATGATAAATATTGAGTGCTTTGAACTATTGTCTGATATGGATAACTCAAATGTGTGTGTATGCACGCATGCATACTTAAGCATGCGTGCCCATGCTTCTATGCGATAGACAGGATGAAAACGGAATTAGGGACCTAATCCTCGCCTGGACTTAAGGCGTCGGCGCGAGAGCAAATGAGAGAGCGAGAGGGGGGAAAAAATGCCCCAAGACTGTCTGCAATTTTCTCATCATTTCATGCATCTGAAACAAAACTAATTTACTGCTTGTCATGCTCGGCTTGGCACACGAAAACATAAGATCCAATATGCCTCAGCGTGTCACCTGCCGCTGCATCAAAGAGAGCTGTTTATATATCAAGGCTCCATATGAATCATATAGACCTGAGAGAAACGCTTAACATAGTCTTATCAAAAGGAGCAGTCTGGCCAACCCCCCGATATGCTGGGGCCTTTCCATGTTTTCTTGATTCCCATCTAAAACAGCAACATCCCATGCCTCCCCCTTACTTTATACCCTGCCACATAGGTCATTCCAATGTCACAACAGTCAGGATTTTTTTTGCCCAGCCCCACACACAAACACCCAGAGATAAAGTTATGTGCTTGGCAGCTTAGAGTGAAGCAGAAAGATATGGAACGAGAAAGCTGGAGGCAGAAACAGTCAGCGAGAGAGAAGGATTGAGAAAAAAGATGAAAGGAAGCATAAGAGAAGGCTGGAGGGAGGAAATAAAAGTGGTGCGACTGTGATATAGTACCATGTACATGTATTGGGCCCCATTATAAAGGCACGTGACAGCTTAATAGGACCCTGGCTGCCAAGATGAAAAAAGAAGCAAGAAGTTCTAAACAGCAGGATACATGCAGGCACACACATCTATGCTCGTGTACATATTTTCTCCATAGGCGTCACATATATGCTGAGTAAACTATTCAGACTGGGAACAAAGGTTCTCATTAAATTGGATGCTCTGACGCGTATTGATTTCTCCCCATAGAATTCACAACGTCTATTGTTTGGAGATCCTCACTTCAGTTCTCTGCTGTCATTGCTGTAGCAAACATCAATATGCAGCGCTATGGTGCATTACCAAAGGGTTAATTACATACTTGTAAGCAATTACTCTCTTAATGTAGCAAGGAATTCTCCCCCCAAATTAGAATTTAGATCAAAACTATCTAGCTGTCAGTCAGCGATATCATCCTTCTAATGAAATGTCAACTAAAACATAATAGACTTTGAATGTGACATTGCAAACCAAGATTGAAGCCTGCTCTAAGGTCAAGTCCATACAGACAAGATAACAAACAAATGGGTTTTATATCTCAAGTAAAAGTGGAAGATACCTGTCACGCATACAATTCTAATGTAACTCTAGTTTCATGATAAAGTGATTACACTCTCCAAATAAACCAACACACACTACATTTAATTGTGTTGGAGTAGCACCCCCTAAAACCTTATTTTCAATTTTATGCTACCCCTGCAGTCAGTTGTTCGAGACTCCTGTGTCCAACTGTCCGAAAATATGGGAGACAGATTATGGTGTGAAGAACAGTTGGTGACACGGAAATATAATTTACAATCTTCTCTGTGGTGTTTTGTGGCACAGGAAAGGGGGGGGGCTAATTGGACACTAGCCTGCGTCTGGTAGTCCTGTCACAGCCCGGAGGGGTTTAAGAGTGAGTGAGAGTGTGTGTGTGTGTGTGTGTGTGTGTGTGTGTGTGTGTGTGTGTGTGTGTGTGTGTGTGTGTGTGTG
>JAOWBC010000904.1:6861888-6872460 GCA_028566105.1 Hypoplectrus providencianus | reverse complement strand
CCGTCTCTGTCGCCCCGACCCTGCACACAGCGGCCTTCGGGACCCCTCAACAACTCTGACCCAATTTGAACAGTGCCTGTTGCCACTGTGCACTTCAGTATTTGGGAACAGCTCAAGGACATCTGAGCAACACTTGTGGAAGCTGCACTGAGATGGGGAAAAGGTTTTTTGTCCATTCAGCTCACTTTGTTATTATGAACACGACAAAAAAAAGCCTTATATCAAAATCTCATTACTCCTAGCACCTGATAAATGGAAGATTATAACAGAGGCTTCAGGAGGCGTGTATATAAATTCCAGCTAATATAGCACTACATTAATTTTAAATTGCATTATACCCTTGCCTAATAGACTTTTTCTCAGGAAATGCATCAAACTAAAGAAGCAAAATGTTCTCATAATGCTCGTTTTTGCAACTCTAGAAGTAAGTCTCCATTTGCATGCTGTTGTCGGGAGTATTTGCAGAGATGCTTGGCAACTTTGAAAGGTTGTTGAGGTCATGGTGGATGCCTTTCAAAGGAAAAGGTAAGCCCCATGTTTGGTGCTCATGGTTCTCTAATCGTCCTTTAATTTTATAAGAGGGGATATAATCTCGTTACAAACAGAATACACCGTTAAATCACTTATCTCGGCTCCGAGGTACTGGGTCAGAAAGATGAGTCGAGCAGCTTGTGTCGGTGAAAAACATGCGGGGAGAGCGAGAGGAGGCTCGGTCGGCTCTGAGGAGAAACACCTGCCGTGAACTCCGACACCCATTATCCCCAGCTTTAGAAAACCCCTCCGACGCACACGCGCACACAAGTTGTATAATGGAAGTCAACCCCTCACCCCTTGGAGACTCCAAAAGTCAAAAAGCAAACGGACAGCTGACTGACAGACAGAGGGGGATTAGTCACAATGAATCACATGCTTGCACGCACACACACCGCCCCGCTTCTCTCTCTCCCTGTCCATCACACACACACACACACACACACACACACACACACATACATTCTCGTTCTAATGCAGAATTAAGATAACATCTCTGGGATCACCTGCCCTCGCATCAGACGGCGTCCCCTCTGACACACACAATCCAACTGCATAAAAAGTGTGTGGATGGCTGCATTACTACCCCACCTGCACACACACACACACACATTGTCAAACCAAACACACATATACATACAGTGTCTGTCTATCCAGTTAAACCCAAGCCAGAGAGTCTGGCAGAGTGCAGACAGCGTAGAGAAGCTGTCTCCTCCAAGGCAACATTAGCCTGGGAGCAGTATAGTGAGTAGTGAGGAAAAAGGGAGAAAAAGGAGTGCATAAGTAAAAGGAAAGAGGGACAATGAGGGGATAAGGAAGAGGTAAAGATCCATACTCTTTCATTGAGCAGCTAGAACAGAGAGGATTCAGACAACAGAGCTATATAAAGAAAGACAGATAAAGAAGCAGAGGGAAAGATAGATTATGAACCAGAACATCTGGGACGAATATTTCCCCCACGCTTCAGTCCGCTCTCTTGGGCTCATTCACTCCGTTTGGCAAAATGTCGTCCTGACAACACGAGGGCCGCGTATCCATCAAAGTTGTACAATGCTTGCTGTAATTAGCATAAAATACACACACACACGCTAGAGAGACGGGGAGCCCGCTGAATATTTATGCAGAAAAGTTCAACAACAGTTCTTGCATCGTTTCGTCTTTTATTTCCTCTGATCAGACATCGTCACAAGTGTTGGTGCGGATGAATACTCGACACGCAGATTGTTACATTATTAAAACGACACACGAGCAGATGCAAAGAAGAAACAGATGTGCATATGTGTACAGGATAGTGCATTAGGAGCGGGAAAACAGTGAGTTATTGACAACAAAATAGGACTGACTTCTATAAGTAAAAATAGACTTTTGTTTTTCGATGGTGGAGTGATATGGGATGGGTCCAAGTGGTGTGTAACAGAGGTGACTCGCTTTCTTGTGATTGTTCCGGTTTGTTTTGACTGTCCTTGTAGCGGGCCAAGCTCAGGGCCTGCTGGGTGCCGTCAGTCCCTGCTGGTTCTCCATAAGACAGCGTCACTGCCTGCCTACGTACTCACAGGAGAGATAGACAAAAGGTGAAAGAGGAAGGGGAAGGAGAGAGGAGTTAAAGGGGAAAAGTGTCTATTTCTCTATCAGGGTTCTGTGTTCGGTGCCTCTAGTCTGGTCCTGTTTGGTTCTCCACAGGGGGTTTTGAGGGTGTGTGTCTTCGTGCTGACTCATTCCTCATTTCCTCCACTCCGGTTTGGTCTGTTTGTCTGTCGGTCGATAATCGGTAATCCCACAATAAACTCTTCATTGCTCCATCTTTCTTTTTCATCTCTCTTCCTTAACCCCCGGTCCTCAACTTGTTCTGCAGACAAAAAAAAAAAGAAAGAAAAGGGCATTGGAGATATAGGGAGGCAAATAAAAAACAAATCTAAATAGACGAACAAACAGAGGAGAAATATATTATATCCCACAGGAGAGACAAGACAGAGAGAGGAGGGCCTGAGAGTACAATAAAAGGGTGGAGGATGGAGTGAGTTAGAGAAGCAGAGAAGAGACCTGAGGGCAGTGGATTCCATGTTAGTGATAAGTGCAACCACAAATCCCCAGCACTCCCTGTCAATATCCATTTGAACTGGCCTATTGCAGCTGATGCCACTGCATGGAAACTGCCTTAAAGGGGAAGAGCGTAACAAAGAAACAATGGACACAAAGTGAGGGACATGAGGAAAATAAGGAAAGTAAAAAACATTTTCTCCTTCACTGACACTAACGTCGTAATGCTGCCATGGATGAGTTTAGTCCATGTCAGTGCATTTTAGTTCTGCAGAGGATTCTCAGTTTATTTGTGCACTATTGATCTGCACATAAAAAGATTACTGACACAAAGAGTCTGCAAAACACCAATGCACTGTAAAATCCAGGTGTGGACGAGAGGCAGGAGATTCCACTGCATCAGCTTTATTTCGATCTTTTCTTCTGATTATTAAACTGTTGTTTCGACAGTCATGAAGCGCTTACATCTGAAAACACAGCAGCATTAGATTCCATCGCTATGTTGTGATTTCCTTTTGGAGTTTAGTGACCTCAGACCTCTGAACACACCTATGTGCGGACACGCAGCTGCTACACAGACACAGCTGTGATGGATGTTTGCAACTAAGACTTTGGTTTCATAGTTGTTTGTTTCTTCCGGGGATGGTGGCTCACTCTGGGGTTGCAAGACAGGCAGACATATGAACACACAAACTGATCAATATTGAGATATGGGGCAATTTTGCTTCTTTTACACTGGTAGAATAGATATTGTCTGTAGATCTTCCCCTTAATTTGCCTATATTAAGCATTATGTATGGCCACATTTGCTGTTTTAAAAATAAAATAGTCATTGTTTAAAAAAGTTTAATGTGGACATCTACTTGTTCTAATTTTCTCCTGAATTAATTCTAAGGATTGGGGAAATCACTGCTGGAAAAATGTTATTGGATACTTGTGCCAGGAAAAGTAAAAGAATATGAATTTGGTGAGTTGGAGGCAGTGCAGCTCGTTGGAGGCTAATCATTTCCATTAATGTGCTGAGACCACAGCAAACTGACTTCATATTGGTGCTGCATTCACAAAACATCAAGCACAATATTCAGGACTCAAATTCCCCTGAATTTTGTGACTTTTTTATTCTGGACGCTTTTCTGTTTTTGAAACAGAGGAGGGATATGAAGCTACAGGCCCTTTTGGCAGCAAGTAAAAACTACATTACAAGAAAAGTGTCTGAATCCAGGACAACTAACAGCAGAATATTTTGGAGGTTTTAAAGTGGGAAAACGAACCTGTTCTGTGAGGGTCCAAAAACAGAAATTCTACCATATCTGGGATAAACTGATTGACTTTATAACGTTTATGTATATTCTGTGTTCATGGGAGTTTGTTCAGTTATAATTTAACCCTGATTTATATAAAATTTTATTATTTTTTCATTAAAAAATAAGGCACAATTTTGAGATTTATGGAGAGCTAAAAAAATGTATCCTAAATTCCTTCTGTACACACTCTTTGCTGCATACGTCACAAAATGAGCCAAGAATGGTGAACCATGGGTAATCCAATGTTCACATTAATGTTCTGGAATGTTATGCAAATTAGCAGATATTTAATAAGATATCACCACATTTGCATGCTTAAATATACATTTTCACAAAACCAGCAAAAAAAGAAAAAAGAAAATTGTTTTAATATAAGTAATTAACTGGTGATGTTTTATGGTAAGCATCCTCCGGTGGTGTCTCTACTTAAAACCTCTGCGGGTGTCCAACTGCTTGTTTCTTACTGCAATATTTAACTTTTCTCAGATCAGTAATTAACTCTTCAAGTATCAAGTATATTAAAAGCATAAATATATTTTGAGACAACACTTACTGACAGCAAAATTAAATGACAAAACAACACATTATTTGTGATTAAAATGTCAATATTAAAGATGACATTGGAGCAGTTATATGAGCTCTTCTTTCATTTTGATCCTTGCAGACACAACACCTTCTGAAACCACAAACAGGGATCTCTCTCGGCTCCTTTGAGAGTTAAAAGAGAGATGGAAGGGTCAGTCTGAAAAAATGAAGTGGGGAAGGAAAAGATAGGGAGCAAGAGGCGGTCATGCGGCGAGAATATGGAATGAGGAGGCAAGCAGTGGATGGAGAGATCGTCTTCCATGATAAACTCTTATTCATAGAGCGAGAGGGGAGAGAAAGAGACTTTATCTGTCCTTCGACTGCCTCTTCCTCACTGTTTGCTATCTGGACCTGTTAAGTGCTGAATGCATTAGAAATGTGACTAGGGATGAAGGGATAGTGGGATGGAGGGAGTGAAGGAGGGATGGCAGCAGGGCAAAAAGGGCACAAAAGAGAGCGAAAGTGGGTCTAAATGTTATCACTGACTGTGGCGATAAGGACGCTAATTATCAGTGACAAAGGCCAGACGGCTGACAGGGCCTCTCTCTCCGCTGACGCCGGTTGAGGGGTCAGTGTGGTAAAACTGAGATTTTGGGGGGGGGTTTGTTTTTATCCCCGGTGAGATGGCATCTTGGACTTCCCCGTCTAAACCTATGCTGCTGCATGTGGAATTTCAGATTTGAAGGGGAAGGATGAAGAGAGGGACATTTAGGCCGTTTGAAAACCGGATGACCCAGGCTATCAAGTTTCTTTGACAGAAAGGGCAAGGAGATGAGAGGCGGCCGTTAGAGGGTACGTTTGGATCTCCTGACCTCCAGAGGTCAAAGTCATGTCCTCTGACATTTGTTCTCATTGCAGCTTCCTGCTTGGCTCTGATAAAACTGTGTAAACATCCTAATCATGAAGCTGCATCAGCCCATAATCCTACTTCATCCCTTCCCCCCACTTTGTCGGCTGTGTAATTCTGCACATTATTCCTTTAAAGCCTTATCACAGAACTGTGTTTTTTTGGCAGCTAATGACTTTAAAAGCAAGTCTTATACAGATAAGCGCAGATGAACAGGAGTGTGCCGTGATTGCCGCGGGGTGATAAACACAAGCGGATTAACATATCGTCTCAGGCTTGCTTCCAAACAATTTACAAGATCATAACAGCATCCGGACTATGAACGTACCCTTGCTGAATCTTGACGAGGCTACAGGTAGCTGCACGCACACAAATCCACGAGATGAATAAAACATTGTGCAATTTACATGATGTATAGCTTTAAAATCTGCCTGCATCTGACTTTTAGATCTAATACTAATACCCGTGAGAGTGAGGGGGAGACACAAAACCCAGTTTTCCTCATTTCCGGAAAAACAATGCAATTGTAGAAAAAAATCTAATAGAAAAGCTCTATGAATGTAAATTGAGCCTTTTTGGGGCCAAGTGATGTTACATATTGCAAAGTGAGAGAGGGGGAATCAAGTTAATATCAACCTGAGTGACACTACTATTACCATACAGTGTGGGAGGCAGAGGGGGAGGGCGGAAAAACATTTGCACTTGGCAATGAAAGGAGAGAGCACAGAGAGGACAATGGTATCTAACTAGCAGAAGCTACTGTCTTGGTCTTATTACATTAAAACACACACAGAGACAGTCAGGGGAACGCCTGTGTCAGCAGGTATTATGGAAATAGACCGTAAGGTTTAAACTGGCTATTTAGAGCGGGCTTTATTCAGGCGCCAGTAGCCCTGTGGAAATTATATTCTCCTGTCTAAAAGCAAGGAGCCAGCACATGTAAATGGATGCTGGTGTGTGTATGTGTGTGTATTACATTAATTCATTTAGACATTTAAAAGGGAACGGCTGCTCAACTGGACAGTACACACATCTATAAGCCCAATGACGTATGCTGGAGCTAACACACACAAGGGGCTACTCTGTGATACACACATCGATCCGACTGAAAGCTACACTTTAGGATTGGGAGGCGCTGTGACTTACACATCATCTGTCCATGAGGGTGCGTGCGCATACTTCTCATTCTTTTCAGAGGGTAAAAGTGTCGTTAGAAGTTTTGCTTTGTGCACAAAGTACAGTCGCGCACAATGAAATGCTTGTTTATTCCACTTGAAAAGCATACGAAACACAACATGCATATGCAAAAGCTGCCAGTGAAGTGTATCAAATGGTGTTGAAATGAGATATGAGAAATGATAAAATCCAACACACGCACCTGTTTGGAGTTGTTGACACACTGAAGGTAGAGTGTTGCTATGTTGGAGCAGTTGAGGGTTTTTCCAACATTCTCCTTGTAGCACGCGAGGATCCGGCCCTGCAGGTCTGCACAGACAGGATACGTCTCATACCGCCTGCAGGGGTGAGAAGGGGAGAGAAAGAGTGTGAAAGCAGGGCAGAATATGCTGTTAAAATCGAGGGCAGGGTGGGGCAGGACCAAGACTGTGATGGGCTCAGAGATTAGAAGTGTAAAAAAAAAAGGACTGATAACTGTGAGTAAAAGATGAACAGAAAGTAGAGGAAAATGTGTAAGGATGAGCACTGCAGAGGGACTGACAGAATGAGCATGAGCTACAGAAATCAAGAGGATACAGACATATTATTGGTTTGGAAAATGAGTGCATCAGTTGTCGTTCATCCAAAGAGAGCCTGCGCATTGTTAGCACACTGCAGTCTAAAGTGTGTCCCTTTTCGCTTGCTGCTGTCATTTGGCTCCAAAGCACCTGAAGCAAGAATCTACATTACTGTATCAGCTGGAGAGAAAGGTCAAAGGTCAGTCCAGCCTCCAAAGCCTGCAGTGGTGACCATGCCGATGTGTGTATTACAATGCATCGACAAAAGGTCAGGGGGGTTTTGCAAAATGGACAATAAGAGTTGTCAAATAAAGCTTCCAACAAAGGCTTCGTCCCTGCAAAGAGGGAGATCATCAGAGCTATGGGACTGCAAGGGAGAGAAGCTAACTCTGCAAATCAATGTGCAATGCAGAGTAAACAAGAAAAGGGTATTGGTTTAATCTAGACAAGCAACGAGGCCCAGTTGTTACAATGTGATGATAATGATGATGAGGTCAAAATTACCGGAAAGCTAAGTATACCTTTCTCTGAATTAGTCCCTGTTCTTGCGTCTTGCCACTAAAAATCTCTTTAAAAAGGCCTCACGGAAGGGAGTATTGATCAACGACTGGGTAGTAGTGAATCCATCCATTGATTCATGGCTCCCTGAAAGAGTGAAGCATTTACAAACTGGGTAGCTGTCACCTTGGAGTGGTCTTAAATGGCAAATTCAATATTTAGGCATCCACGAGGATGTTGTTGTTGTAGACTGTGCATGCAAATATGTCTGTTATGGGCTACACATCACTAGCTTAGCACGCCCAGGTCTGTCCTTGAGGCCTGCAGCAGCTTTAGTGCTGCTGTCTTACCTACTATGAACCAGATGCTAGCACTTTTAATGGTAGAGGGTACGCTAAACTTCAGTGCATTTAAATGGGACTCTTATGTTAGATGTATGCAAGTTTAACCAATCTAAGTCGTGGGATGTACCACCGATGCTGGTGCATTGCCCGATTTTAACTGCTTTTGTCTGTCTCTTCACACACCCCATAAAAATCCATAATGACGACACATGTGCATGCTAGGGCTATTATGCTAATGGCGGTGTCATCGTTTTATTCACACCACTGCTCAGGACACTCCATCTGCCTCACTAAACGGCTTGCATGGGTGTAAAAGAGAAAGAGATTTTGCCTGTCAGCAACTCGAGAGAGCTCAAAGGAATATTGGGGGTGAAGCAGAGCCCCTGGAGTCAGAATCAGATGTTTGATTTGCCCCCTGGAGTGAGAAATTACCCCCCCGTTGGATACAAAGCAGGGGATTGGCCGCATGGGTCATTACCCAGGGTGCAATGCAGCAGGAAGCTGGTGCAACGTGTACATATGTGCATCTCCACATGGTCATTATTTGTTTGAGAGGCCGGATAAATCTATAGTCCTTGTAAGTGCAGGTCAGTGACATCAGGAGAGGACATCACTCTGTTTGCCTTTGTGCTAAATATGAAGCTACATCCAGGGGATAATTAGTTTAGCTTGGCCAAGATTGGGAGCAATACCATTTTCTGCTGGGCACAGTGGCTTCCCACTGATACAATAATAAGTGAGCTTTAGAGGTGCTGGCAAGCTGACTTTGCTACCTTTGGTCAGTTTGGCATTTTGACTGTACACATCTTGTTCTTTGGGGGGCCAGAAGTGACCATATTTGGACAAGAGGCTGGATCTGACTGAGCCCATTTACACTCACCACCTTACTGCATCTACCTCCTGGCTTCTCCATTTGAGGACATGCTAACATAAGTGGCCAATATATTTGAAGTTAAAATATATCAGAAATATACAGTGAACTGTTTGTGTACATGGCCTATTTTACTCTGAATGGGACCATCATTTATAAAATAGACATTGTGCTGTATTTAGGTAGACTTGAAACTCCTTATTGGGACCATAAACTTATTTGGAAAATGTTGACAGATAACAAATCAAGTGACAAGTATGATCGGTTTCTTTCTTCTGATTCTAACTTCTTGTTCGACCAAGTGTAGTCTTCTCCTCCTGGCCAATAGAAGAAGGCAGGTTTAAGACACTTCCAGAGACATTTTGCATTTGTTTTCTATGAGCCATTTATATATATAAAAAAAAACCAATCTAACTGCTTGCTAGTTGTAACTTCTGTATTTCCTGTACAGACATGAGAGAGTTATCAATGTTGTCATCTAACTCTCTGCAAGGAAGCAAATAAGCATATCTGCCAAATGTGGAACCATTCCTTTAAATTTTGCTTGATTCCACGGTAGCTGTTATCACTTTGAGTGCAGACTGTAACATTATGCTGTTGGGTGTGGAGAAGGTTCTGCATTTGTGGATCCATTGGGGAGAAATTCAGTCATTTGCTAGGAGGCATGACAAGGCCATTGCTCTGCGTCAGGGTATTGAACGATGACAGCAGTGCTAGCAGAAATCGCTGCCATCCTATTCCTATGGATCCTGGCGCTCATTTATTACACCGCCTATGGGCATCTACAGGGACGAGAGGAGCCACATACACCCACTAATTACTTTCTTAAGCGTTTGCGTTAATACCAGGTGCATCCTGCTGATACAAACCACGGTGTTTATCACCAGTAATGGCCTCTGAGAGAGAGAGAGAGAGAGAGAGAGGGGGGAGGACAGAGGAGGGGGGTGGATAGAAATGAAGAGGGTTTCTTGATGAGGAACTAGACAGTGGTACTTCTATTTTTTGCTTGCTCTCTGGTTTTCTCTGTGGGAAAGGGGCTGAGACAGTGGTGGAGTTTATCATGGAGACAATAACACTGTCACACACACTCTGTGGCGGCACACTGCATCTTCTATCATTTATCATTAAGATTAACATTAAGTTCCTGCAGCCAACCACAACCACAGAGCTGGAAGGGAAGAAGACAACCCTCCATCCTCCTCGGTTTTACATTAGGCACCCTCGTGTCATTTACTATAGGATGACTGCTGCAGCAGGGTGAGCAGATGCTAAAATGGCAGAGATGTCACACCATGAATACGCTATGAACCATAATCTTACCACCTTTTTCCCTTTAATTGTTGAAATGTTTTCCCCTTGAAGCTCAAAAACATGAATTCGTGACACACAATATATCTACCCTTGTAATATACTCATGTAGCACCGTTGAAAGTGGTAATAATTGGGATTTAAAGTCAGGTACTGGCCTCAGGTTATGAACAAATTCTTTCAGCCTACTTCTAGTTATTCACTCAAGTTGCCATGCTCTTTTTAGGCAAGCCTGGAGGGGTTTTGATCCTGTGTTTAATTAAAGTCTTCACCAGCAATACCTCCCCAAATCTCTCTTCATCAAACAGCACAAAAGCTAAACAAATGTTAAGTTGTTCTTGTTGAATTTAGTGTAAGATTGATCAAATCAAGAGTAAAATGAAAGTTAAATTAAAGTGGATGCCCATAAGATTCTTCCACTGTGGGGAAACATAGCATGTAATTATAAATATACTCAAAAACAACTATGAATCATCCAGTTCCCATGTAACCTGAGCAGTAAGGCATTCATAAA
>JAOWBC010000904.1:6840414-6854299 GCA_028566105.1 Hypoplectrus providencianus | reverse complement strand
CACACACACACACACACACACACACACACACACACACACACACACACATGCATACATACACACGCGCTTTGCTCCCTTGAGTGCCTACCTTTCACACTTTCATTTATTTCTTTCAACATCACCAAGGAAAATAACCACACTGTACTGCACCCTTGTGATGAATGGAACATATATGGCTACTTGCTGAAGCCTATTTGTAAACTATATAGGTGACTCTTGTATATCACAAACCATAATGAAACTAAAGTCACCCAATAAGACTATTGCTGTTACAAAGCAGACTCATTCCTGAGATTGACACAGGAGTGAAATTTTCATCTCAGTGTAATTCAGCTGAGATGGGTTTTTTCCCCATCAAGAATGTTTGGTCCCAATCCAATCACTTGTTCTCCTGATCCTGTTTCAAATCAGAGTAATTATTTCCCATGTTGACTATTGCAGAACATCAGCCCAAAGAACCAGCATAAGAGCAGGTGCAGCTCATATCTATGACACATGCATTCCTCCCATCGCCTCTTGAGGCCTGATTTCCCTGATCTGAATGTCACAAAGTAATAAAAGTTCAGTTCTAAGGAAGACCCACAAGATCTGACATCATTTAATAAACACAAATCACCCCACAAGACGGATTAAAACTCCCGAAAGCACATATACAGATGTTATAACCCTTTGACAGGCTGCTTCCTCTGGTCCCACACATATTCTTTTCCACTATAATAAACCTAATATCAGCCATTACACTAATCAATCCCCGGAGTACTATCACTGTCTTTACAGTGGCACTGACATGAGCTACAGCAGGGAAATGAAGACATTCTAATATGAAAGATGTCATCTCTCACACTTTATAACATCCTCACATTAACATATCAAATGGTAATTCTATCAAGTATGGATAAGACCCCGGCTTTTCTTTTCCCTTTTTTTTAATCTCTGGGGGACATTTTCAACTTTGAGGAAATCAAAAGCCTGTGTGAGACAAAAAAAAATTCTGTTATTCAACAGAGGCCAGAGATAGCATCTTATCTCTGTGGGGTCTCTGTCATAATAATAAGAGAGAGACAGAGAGAGAGAGCTTTGAGGAACAGCACACACATTATGTTCACAAAAGATGTTCACATATGAGTGCATGCAAACATAAACCAACACGCATGAACTCACACACGTAAACAAAGATGGGCCAAACACGCCCTGTTAAATCCAATTAACCCTCAGCTCTGATCCCCTCAATGCATCCCTGCCCCTGTCTTGTAACACCAGACCTTCCCGCCATTTCATTAGCACACATACACACATGCACAGGCAACCCCCCCCCATCCTCTACCACTCTACAATTGTAATCCAGTCACAACCCTGCTAATGCACCTCCTGTAATCCAATCAGCCAATCACTGCTCTTCATGCAAAGGCTCGTGTCACATGACTGCCTGCACGTTAGCCCAGCGTTCGCTTGCAGTTAGCACTGTCATTTGGCACTAATGTTATTCCACTGGGTTTTTTTTTTTCTTTAATGTGATTTGGGAAGTCTCAGCTCCGGCTTCCACGAGTCTAGCGCTAAACCCCCGGTGGGCTAGGCTAATCAGTTTCCAGCATTTCTCAGAGAGACAATGATCCCAGTGTTAGCGCTGGCTAATGACGAGCTAACGCAATTAGCCTAGCCTCCCTGGAGGAGAGCTCAGAGCCAGGGCCAATTCTTGCCCCACCTCCTACAGGCTCCTCATCCACTTTTCCTACATTACTATGGAGCCTAATGGCCTCCTATTAAGAAGACAGATGGAACACGGAAGGGGAGGGATTCTGCATCTTCTTCAGTTACATTTATGTGGTGGCTACGTGCTAGATCCATGACTGCTTGCATCCTTTGGTGATATCTTCAGTGAGGTAACCAGTCCTGACACTGCAAGGTGGGGCTGCCTGACCGTAAAGTAGTGTGGTGGTGTGGTGCTGTGATGTACTTTAGATTTAAAAAAAATCTATACAAGAAGAGGACAAGGGGAGGAGTTTGCAACAAAAAAATGGAAGTCAAGACTATTTAAAAGCCAGTTTCTTTTCTGCAGCACAGAGATTATCTTAAGATTTGTTTCTTAATGTGGGAAACGGCTCCCATGTTATAAAACTGCTACATATTATTTGATAATCCAATCCGACCTATGTCTGGTTCGAGATAAAGTTTTACACATGATATTCTTCGAACAAAGAAAAAAAATAAAAGCGCACAAGCAATGCCCTGTCAGCTATCATCAACTTGCAATCGGGCTTATCAGTGAACCACATCATCAACATCAGCTAATGGGCTGGGCTAATGTGATTCTGATTCAAAGACATAGGTTAGAATGTGGCGAGCATAATCCAATAGTGTATCCACTGGTCCACATGGACTTCTAATCTTTAATGAATGTTTAATTTTAGATAATAAACATGAAGCCTACTCAACACCTGCTATGCATGACAAAAAAGGCTATCTTTGCAGGAAAAAAGGAGAAAGCCATGAAGCCTTTTATCTACTTTGGATTGACTGTGTCTAAACTTACTTGAACTTGGCATTCACTTGGTCGGCAGCTTTATGGTAGTTGTCCGTGGTGACCTTGTAGAACTGAGCACTCTGCAGAGAGACAGAGAGAAAAGCCAGTGGGTGAGATAAATGCATGAAAATGTGATTGTAATCTCTTATATATAAAATAAAAAAAAAAAGTCTATCCAATTTATTCACATCTTCCCTGCTTTCAGGTTGAAGCTATTTAGGCAAAAGGAAACATTTCAGCAAAGTGACGCCTCGTAACAGTTCAGATGTGATATCGTCCTACCCACAGCCACCTCTACCATAACTCAAACTCCATTAAAACTTTATGGAGAGGGATATTAAGGCCACAGGTCTATTACCGGTTGGGCTTACTGTCCTCTGCATGAAAGCTAACTGTGTGATCGGTAATGTATATAAGCTGTAGGGGAAAGGTGAAGTATAGGGATATGAAGTCTGCAACTGTCTGTGTGATATTGTGCACCATGCTATGGTGTTTGCTTCTTTTTGTATGTGTGTGTGTGTATCATGGCTATTTGTGCGTTTATGTGTGCATTTGTGCTTATCCTCTCGCAAACCACTGCTCTAATAACAGGCAGCAATCCTGTAAGGTCAGAGGGTGGCTAGTCAACAGCGTGCAGACCACCAGTCATAATCCCCCAGTGACCCATAGCCAATGAACCCACAGCCAGACCCCTCAACCTGAATTACCTCCTCAAACATGGCTATATAACATGGCTCCTACACCATTTATACTACTCCAGGAAGATCTGTTTGGTCAGCCCTCCGTGGCTGTTATGCACATTTATGATCAAATGTTGAGAGGTTGTAAAGTGTGATGGATGGTTTGATTGAGGGTCGTATGAGCTTTGATCCAGGGGCAAATGCTTGCTGATTAAGTACTGCACCTTATAGGAGCCAATGACCCCAAAATCAGAAATGCACATTCCTCCTCCTACTTGAAGTTCTGTTGCAGAGTGTTGGAAATATCAGCTTAAGAGATGTCTTATTTCTCTTGAATATAATGGCCCTAGCAGCTCTTGGCTTGTGGTGCTCATAAAACACCTCAGCAACAATGTTTCTGTCCAGACATCTTGACCAAGTTACTCAAGACAATCCACAGACCTTGTTGTAAGTAGTTCATGTAGGAAATACTTTCTATTCAGTGAACTTCCTTCCAAGTTTAGTTTTATTTGATTTAGTACAGGAAACGTTGGTCTTTAGAGTTGGTTCTGGAGAAGTTTTATGTTTTAGTTTTAACTGAAACTTCTCAGGGTTAACAATGGAATTCCTATATTCTATCGATGCATTGTTCAAAGAGAAATAATTAAGTATCCTCCAGCTGCAAATGTTTTGCATAAAGTTATTGTCAAGCCTTGACTTAGAAAGTGCAAAAAAGCACAATTAATCAGCAGCAAGCAACATTAAGACTGCATTCTCTGAAAACCAGACACTTAAATCGGCTTGCATAAATTAGAGATACACTAGAAATGTGACAAATGTAAGCCCATCTGCCCTGACTTAACCTTCTAGCAGGGAAGGCATTCATCATAGTTCAGAAAAGATCAATAGGAATGAACTGCGCTGCTGAAAAGATCAATAGGCGTGTGTTGTAGAGCTAAAAGAAGATGGGACATGACAACACTGACAAAAGGTCTCATACGGATTTGAGTCCTCTTCATTCGGATGGACACTGAGGGTTTGAAATAGATTCAGAGTCCTTTACTTGTTTTCATTCTGTAGACTTACAGACATAATTTCACACAAATCATTTTGAGACATCAATATGGCACTGCAATAACAATGCAAAAGTGGATTATGGATATGTAAATCTATATCTTTTTGTATTGTATGTGTATTAAACTGAAACCAAGAACAGCAATGTTAACATATATTCTGATCCTTTGCTCTGACAAAATGTATTACATACATTTGCTGTTGATCACTCAAAAGATGTTTCAAGCCCACATATGCCACATTTTATTGATTGGAAATGATTTATGCGTATGTAGGGTCATATGTCCCAGGAGTAAAAATTAAGCTATGAACTCCAAGAAAAAGCCCACAATACATATGTCCAGGGGTTAATATGTAGAAGTGACTGAAAAAGATCTTCCATGAAATAGATAAAACATAAAGGGCTCTAAATGCTTTACAGACCCACTGCAGTTGTCCCTCAGGCAGACACTAGTTTGTATTTAAAACACAACAGTGAAGTATGCCCAAAGTTTAAGAGTTAACTTGTAAGCTCCTGTTGTATCTGTGCCCTCTTGGCCTTGAATCAAGTGGTTTTCAGTGTAGACAAAGAAACTGTCAAGAGCTAAGGAAAAGGATTTAAAAGAGAAGCTTATTCACAGATAAAACGACTAAAAAGAGATTTTTGGGGCTGCTAAAGAGGCAAGAATAAGACTCCTCTTGGGTGCCGAGATTGAGCCATTGGAAGAGAAAGGGAGAGTCAGAAAGAGCCGGATTGGGTTCTCTGTCTAGAATACTAAGTATTAGGTAATAATACCTGCCTAAATGGCAGAGCTGGCACTAATCAGCACACTAATCCACATGGGAGGACAAAAGGCCATGCGTGACAATGATTGCAGGACCACTTACAAAACACACACACAAACAATGCACATGTGTTCATGCTGACACCTACACGCTCATGGTACGAACACACACAGCATGGGTGAACATGCTGCCAAAAGCATCGACACGTGTCCTGGTGACCAGATATAAACAATGACAAGCAGGAGAAAAAAAAAGCACCACACATATGCTCACAACCAGAGAGAGAAGAAAAGAGTGAAATTTGTGATTATTGAGTGGTGTTGAATTCTGATTTCCTGCTGTTGCCCCAACTGCTTCAGACACTAGCCCTGACCTTTTGATAGCCCAGTGGGGAGAGACTGTGTACATTCAGTTTGGTTGAAAAGATTCCTCCCTGGACTAAAATTAATCCTTTTAAGAAGCTTCAAACACAACATTCTTTAAAATCCTAAAAAAAATATGTTTTTGATTGCTGTCGAGCAATTCTTTGTCAGGAGGTAAACAGAATTGTGCAGCTACAAGAACACCCTTTTTCTGTGTATACTCCATGTGCAAGCTACCTCTAAAACAGTGCTTCTGTTTATTTTCATCCTATTTACTCTATTTGCTTTCCACTGGGTTTTAAGCTCATCTGGAGCCAAACAAAATGCTGGTGGGGGGTGTCACAGACAAATTAAGTCATTACTGCTAATGCACTGCAGCGATATGGAGAAGATAGAAGCTGCACACCAACACAGGCTCCAGCTCAATTTAGAGAAAAAGCCTCCAATTTTTAATGAATAAAACAAATAACTCCCTGTACTGATGGCTTCTTTCTCTTATCTGCTGCTGAGCAGGAGGGCCGAAATGGGGAGAAACCCCACCATGGCCAACATTACGGTTCTGCAGAGCTAGAGAAAATGAGACTTCTGCTGTGTGACTCAGTGAAACTTGCTCATAAGAAGAGCTGAGAGGCTGATAAACTGTTATTGTGGCTATTTTTATGCAATGAAATGAATGAAATATACTGTAGTTTATCAAATAAAAAAAGGTCAACTTATTTTTTTTTTGAGTAAAATAATTGTTCAACCAATAAACATAACAGTAGATAGCTTGATGATAAAATAATAGTTATTCGTGGCAGCCCTAGTGGGGATCTGCACTCCTGGAATGCCTCTGAAGTTTTCATAAAAGATAAGGACAAGAAATAAAAAAAAAGATTTTCTATCAGATGCTTTCTATCCTATACAATACCAACCATAACCCAGTAGTTAAATCAACATCTTTGTTACATAGCTTTAACAAAAGCTGAGCCACACAATATAAGCAAGACATTTCAAAAGTTGAATTCAGGCATTATTATTTGTGCCTGTGGAGTGTTACTGCTGTAGGATTTCTTTTACATAAACGAATGTGCTGCTCTGTTGTTGCAAAATCACCATTCCTTGAAAAGACTTCCCCGTTAAATCCCTGTGAATCCCATCATGCGGCTATAACAGCAAACAGTCTCAGACACAATAACTCAACACTGCAGCACACTGTCATGTCTTCACTCCGGATTACTGTGTCTGCAGTTATACAACGAGCAGAGCCGGAGAGACTACATTGATCGCTTCACGGGGAAAGAGACATTCTAACACATCTTCACTGCTCCAATAGTGAGCATGAAACACCTGTTCTAATTTTTGAATATTTCACACACAATAAGCAAAACTACTTAAAACGTGAGCTTCAGTCTTCAGAGAGAAAGAGACAGAGGGCAAAACAATGAGAGGGAGAGAGGTGGAAAAATGACAGGCCGAGGAAGAGATGAAGATACCAAGTGAGAGATGAAGACAGATATAGAGAGATAGAAGCTATTACTGTTTTTTTAATGCTCTTTCCTCTGTATTTCTTCCTTTCACAGTGCTGTGGAACTTTGCTATGAGATGGCAATTGCTGCAGTGATTGTCCTCCATGGGAGAGCAGAAAAATCCAATTTCATCGATATACAAGGCGAAAAGAAAGATAGAAAAAAACGAGAAGAAAAATCCCTTCTGAAAAAAAAAATGAAATTGAGGCGTGGAGAAAAAAAACAACACTCAAAAAAAAAAAGGAGAAAAAACATCTTAAAAAAAGAAAAAGGAGAGATATCGAGAGAAGGATGTGGCAAGGGGGGAGGGCTGGAGAGATACACGGTTGAAAAAAAAAAGAAAAAAAAAACACGGGCAAGTTGATTGTTAAATATGGGATTGTTTTACAGCAGGGCAGGTATTGAGTGAAAATGTAATAAATATATAGATATTGTTTTCAGGGGCTATTTGGTAGCAGTGGCCCCAATGAGCGGCAGCAGCAGAGGCAGCAGGCTGAGCTGCCTGCGAGCCTGGTGATGGCCTGTCACTGGAAGCCCCTCTGATGAATGGCCATGTTGGATTGGAACAGACGTGTAATATATATCAGACTTATATTCTCTCTCTCTTTTGGCGCCTCTGTCCGCTGGTGTGCGAGATGCTGGGGGAATCCTGAGGTAAAGGGACTAACGGAGGGAGGGTGATGGGAGATAATATTATATATAAGCTTGCAGTATACTCCGAGAAAAATCACGACAACCTTGTTCACTGCCCAACATCACTTGAGACTGGTCAACAATGTAATGGAAATATATTCTTCATTACATACCTTAAAGTTTTATAAGTTTAAGAGTTTGCTTTATGTTTATGATAAAAGTTTATTATGAAGTAAATCTCATTTCTCACTCACTTTTGTTTTGGGGCTTCACAGCCTGGTGCTTGACAGTTTTGTTTCACACGCCATCACTCATAAATAATTAAATTAGCTATGATGTGATTATGTGGGAAAATGCCCATGACAATTTCCCATTAAGCAGTCTTGCATAGCCATAACTTTATTTTTTTTTTAAAGCAATTCATGGCACATATTTGACGGGAATAATATAAAACAGAATTGTGTTGGTATCCAAGTACATATGGACCCAAGTGTATTCTCAAACATCAATAGGTTCTGTAAGTGAAATTCACATTATGTTAAGTTGGTCTTTCTACAATCCTTTCACAGTGATCATCCAGAAAGATGCACTGCTTAATAAACAATGCATGTAATGACTGATTGAACCAAACCAAAACCTCCTTAGATACAACAGAACCATGCTCTATCTTATTTATTGCCATGTTAATCCCATAATGTTCCTAATATGATTAGAAGTAAGTGTTCATTTAACAATAGATCTGCTGCATCTTTTTTTCCTACTAGTTTGCAGACAGACTCTCCCTTTCTCTCATATCCTTTTTCTTATTAGTCTCAAAAAAATAAAAAATGTCAGAATTTTTATGAGTTTTTCCAACAGACCCTTTTTAAAATGCCAAATATTTGTCTACTCTTTCCATTTGGTACTGAAGCTAATTTTGTTTTGTTTGAGTTGTTTTTCTTTTTTCAAGTTTTGAGGGTTGCCTGCCAGAACTTTATGTAATTGGTCCGAAAGTCCGAACCATCCAAATAAAAGTGCACATAATAAATGGGACCAAACAAGCATGTTTCTTCTTCCTTCTGCATCTTGGATAATTTATTTTCCTTACTGAAAGTTTGTTCAAAATGAATTATTGTTTTATATCAATTACTAGTCTAAGAAAACCTTCATTGTTATCTGGACGTGCCATGCCAGTTTGTTAATATCTGTTATTTTAATATATTTTTAAATTCAGCCTATATCAAAGCTAAATGTTCATGATTGCTTATTTCTCTTTAGCTGGAGGTAAAGCGAGATAAGCAGGCTGTAATTTGCACTCTGTAATGCCTACATGTATTTGGGATCCTTCATCTGGAGTGGACGTTATTAACCAAAGGGACTAACACTGGGTACACAGGGACACAACATGCCAAAAATGATGACTCTGTTTGGTACACTGCCGGGCTTATGTCGGGTGAAGAGAACAGGGAGGGAGGAGAGGCTGCGAGTGCCAAACGGGGCACTGTGGCCAGAACATGAAAAAGGAGTGTTATTAACACAGTGCAAACAAACGGCACCCCCTATGGAGTCCCAAGCCGCTTGCTACACAGTAAGACAACATGCAATGTGCCCACCATTGATCCTCAGTTACACACAGGATCACACACCATCACACATTGCACACATGGTCTCCACTTCTGCTGAGTTTTGTCTCCACAGGCCATAAATCCTGATGGAATGTGCAAATTAAAAAAAAATAGTGGGGTTCGTGTGCACATTTTGAGGACAAGGAGCTTTGGAAATAAATTAAATTATCATTTAATTCCTGTGCATGTGAATCAATAAATAAAGCAGTGTGTTCATTTTCACAGAGCCTTCCCTTGCCTCCTGTTTCTCATTAAACAGCCCTTCTATATTTGTACTATTCGCTGCAGTGCTCTTTCGGCCTTTTCTTATACTCTCTTGTTCTTTATCATTCGGTGACATTTTATCTTTTCGCCACTCTTCTGTCTCCTTCTTTTACTTTCGTCTTAGTCTTGTTCTTATCCTCACTCCCTCACAAATGTCACTTTATCATAATTCCTTCTGATACCTTCTCAGGTAGAATCTCTTTAATTCCAATTTGTCTCCAGCTGTCCTGTCCTTCTTTTCTATCTCATCTTTTCTTGTGTTGAATCTCTTGTTCCTATTTTCCCTTTAAGCTTCTGTCTTCAGTTCAGTATCTCTTTCCTCGTCTCTCCATCCCTCCCCTCTCTCTCTCAATCTTCTGTCTCTCTCTGAGGTGTGAAGGTGATTTGTTGACACTTTGATCTAAGGAATATTGACCAGAGGGCAACATGGCTGATGGATGGTGGGTGCCCGAAGTCGATGAAGCCTGTGTTAGTTGGGACTTGTGCTTCTTCCGTCAGCACTCTTCTATACAGGATGACGCAGTAGAGCTACACGGTCCAAAGATGTTATTATACAACACGAGCTGGCTCTGATTTTCAGGCGTAGAAGAGAGTTTGCCTACCAAGCCATCCTCCTGTTAACAGAAATCAGTAAAAAAAAAAATACAGTTGTTTTTTTGCAAATGATCCATCACTTAATTCCCACCTTGCTTTGACGTCACTTAATGGTATCCTCTTCCCTCGACTACCCAACCAGAACTGAACAGACCAATGCACTTCCAATTACTGACAGGAGTCCACTTCCACTCAATACCCACTGGCTTGAACTCCTTGTTGGAAAATGGGGAAGTTATATTGACCCAAAGGGAGACTTATCTTCTGTGTAATGGGAACTAACAAATAAACACTAATGAAATTAAACTAGCGTTGCTATTGTTTTGAATTAATATAATTCTGCTGCTTGTTAAACCCCCAAAGAAAATTAAGAAATACCGAGAAAAAAGCATTTTCTGTAATACTGACTTGCGCTCATGCTGGGGTAAGCAAGCACAACATGAGACAATATGTTCAATGAGGAAGCCACATGTGAGCAGTTGGGATAAATACAAAATCATTTGTCATTGAAATCCTTTTGAGGACAGTGTGTCCTCTGAGCATGGGATCTTTTGTCATCTTGGATTCATGTGAGCTTCTAAGAACAAGAATATGTGACTGCCTCCCTCTTTCTCCGTGACTACGTGGCTTCACAACAGTGTGAAATTTCCATTTTGTTTCCACCATAGAGAGCATTTGACTCTTTGCACTCTCCGAAGGGGAGAAAACTCCTTCCCAGCATGAAGGCGTCATTTTAAGCACATTAAATTGGGCATTGTATCCCTCCTAAGATACACTTATGATTTGAGAGCAGCGTGAGGGCATCTTTTTTAAGACACTTTAACGCGGCATTTGACCCAGGTCGTCTGGCTTTCAGGCATCCCTCTCTGGGGCCAGCATGGAGCTGCCATTTGAAGTAGGCTAAGCATGGCAGCTGACCCTTGTCCCCCACCATAGGACACTGGTTTGACAAGGACCATCAGGGTAGTGTCATTTCCAGGGACGGGAGGACACACGCAGGGATGAATGAGACGTAACCTTTTATCCTTGAGGTGGAGGAAAAGAGGGTGGAAATTAAAAGAAAAAAGAAGCGCCGGAGAGCAGAAGAGCAGCAGAGAGACAATTACGGAGAGGCGGAGAACAAGAAAGAGGGAGCAGTGCACACCACACTGGGGAACGCATGCAGAGTTTAAGTTGAGGGATGATAACAAAAACAGTGGGGCACAGATGTGACTGTACTTTGGCTGAGTCCAGTGGTGACCGAACCCACTGTGTATGCCGGCTGAATTGTGTGCATTAATCTGTGTGTGCTTCTTTATGTGTGCACTGGTATGAGTGCTTCTGTGTGTCGATGAGTGCATTATACTTTAATAGAGTTATGTTATGCAAACTTTTCCTGAGGCAGAAACTCGAGCTGCAGTGCATGATGTATGTTCTTGAAAATAGCAATGATGTCATCTTGCTCCTTGACTGCATAATGCAGCATTTAGTTTTAACTTTTATGTTATAAAACACAAATTACCTTTGGGAACAGTGTGCTCTACCTTAAAATATTGTCTTTCGCTGTGCTCAGGTTTGGTTTTATTATATTTTCTATCTCATATATACAAAGCCGGTGGAACTTAACCCTTAAAATGCTTGTACCTGCAATGTCACACAGGCATATGGGTATCTTGTTACAAGATCTCAAGGTGACAAATGGGCTGTACAGATTTCTCTGAATATTGATTCTTTCTCCCCTTCAAACAAGATCCCAAGACCCTTAAATTTAAAGAAAATGTTCCTTAACATTTGAGGGATATGCTGCATGTGTTTGTTTCTGCCTTTTAAAAAATATCTTAGTTTTTACATTCCTAATGTTAAAATCATCACCCTGTAATAGGAAACACATTTCTGATTTACCATTTCTAAAATCTGAGGAAAAAAAAAAAACCAGCTGAAAATGATCAATTTTGTGATTCACCAACTGAGACCAACCACTAGCCAGCATGCATAATACCTGGACCCTTAAATTAAAGCAGCTGAATGGAAATCAGCCGTCATTAATTTCATTATTTGCACCTGTGCTTTTTCTACTGTGACAAGTCAAAATGTCCTCTGGGAAAAAGGCCTGAAGAGCTCATGGAGTGGTTGATTAAACCTGAACTAATTACCCGTGATAACTAGTAAGATTATTCAGATGTTATGACTTGATTTCTGTAGTAACTTGTAGAGCCTAGTTTTGTGAGTTGGGTAACACGTTTTTATAACTCATGTCAATATGAAGATGTTTTTCAGGGGGGCGTCTGGTGCAAACTGTTTCTTACCCGCTCCTCCAGCCGGGCCACCTGCTCTCTGTAGAAAGCATCCTGCTTGTTGAGGTCTGCTTCTCTGGCCTCCAGCTGCTTGGCCTAAAAACACAAATACATGTGTACCATACACACATGCACACAGAGAAGAGAAGAAAAACCCATCAGTTATGTGCTTAGTGGAGCATTTCCAATTTAATCAAACTGATCACAAAATGCACATATAAACAAGCATTCATTCACATGGAAAAGGACAATATTGAGATCTCAGACAAGTATTTATAAAACAGCACAACACACAGACTTGTTGTGTAAAGGGATATAAGGGCTGAAACATGGTGTGAATGATTTATTTAATGGCAGACTCCACTGGCGTTTTTTTCCCTGAGGTTTTTGATATGGAAATGCTTACTCAGCCATATCAGAAAGCAAGTACGTAGGTTACCACAGTAAGCTATGAAGGGCTGACTAACTAGGTCAATGGTAGCTAAGTTCGGCAAGTCTGCAAATCAGGGCACATATTACTGTGAACGCCATATTGGTTTGGATTTTAAAGTCATACTGACACAAATACATTTACCGAACAAGGTGGCAGTAAGTGAGGTAAACTTGCTGCTTTTGTCAATGGAGTCTGGTGGATTTGAGAAAAGTGGCCTCAGAGTGTCAGCATGAAATAGTGGGACATTTTCCTAATATAGCATACACTTAAAACTGACTATTTTTGGTGGTCATTTTGTTTTAGTTAGCTGAAATACATTTTGCTGCAGCCCCAAACTACATTTGCACATATCACTCTCTCTAAAGTCTCTCGACTCGCCCACAATGCCTCTATCTTCTAGCTTGTTGATGTCATTGCATGACTTTCTGCGTTAGATAGCTAAGACAGTGTTGCCTTTTCAAACAACCAACGTTCTAACCATTATCTATAAAACACACTGACTAAGCACAAAGATATATTTGAATGATCTCAAAAACATACTTCAGGTTATGTGGGAGCATGATTTTAGAAAAGTTTCCATTTTAAAGTTTGAACAAAACAGCTGGAAAGCTACTGAAAAACCAAAACTAATACATGTTGTATTTTATGAAAGTTGTGTTTTATAATTTACACCTTTCAGAACACCCAGAGAGATATAAATGAGTTTTATGTGAAAGGGAATATGCATACATGTTGCTTAACCTGTAGAAACTACGTGTAGTTCATGTGTGTGAGACTGATGAGGCTTTGGTACGTATTGTATGTGCTTCTTTGTCCTCTTGTGTTCAATCTTCAGCCGAACTCCTATCAGACTGAGAGGATAACATCAGTTCTCAGTGCGAACGAGCACCATGGTCTGGCGTATATATCTACCCGGCTCTACCGATCTCCTCTGTCCTCCCCTCTGCTGTGACCTTCACTAAACGTACGGCTGACTCTCTGGGTGATATACAGGCCAGATAAGACCTGGATGTATCAGCTTCCAGGAAGGTAAAAGCAGACCTTCACAACAGGCCAGTAAACTCAAATAAACATAAAAAGTAGAAATATAATTTAATACTAATTGTGATAACTTTACTTAAATACATCTATTTGTGAATATGGAATAACCCTCTTGATTTTCTTACAAGGTATGGGTATATTAATGACTAAAAAA
>JAOWBC010000904.1:6808989-6821641 GCA_028566105.1 Hypoplectrus providencianus | reverse complement strand
TCTAGATCAATAAAATCTAAACGCTACCCAACCCAAGTCCAACCCCATGTCTCGGGGCAATTCTCCAGAATGGGTGTCACTATAATTGGTGCAGCTATGGTTGCGGAGGTTATGGTCATTATAGGTGAGCGTGGGGAGGCATAACTGCTCACAGCATTGCTCTCATTGTGTGTGAAGTAGAGTGGGGGACTGTATGGGGTCCTGCTGCTCACCGTGACCTGTGTCTTAATGAGGAGGACAAATCAATACTATGCCGGACAAAGAACACAACAACTACAGCTGCCATAGACAAATGTTTTTTCAGTGGCAATGAACATGAGAGCTGGGTTAAGGTCAATTCACATTCAATTAAAACAATTTGAAGGGCAATAAAATCACAGATATGTCTAAAGTCCGACTAAAAAAAGAAAAGAAATACATTAGGAGCCTTTTAATTTTAAATTATAGCTAATTACAGCTCTTACTTTTGCTTTATAAGTCTAAAAGAAAAACAGTAAATTAAAGAATATTATTTTATATAGGTATTCCCATATTTTGAGATAGTACCCTGTTTCAATGCTTTTTCTCATTGCTGCTCACATTTCAAAAACATGACTTTGATACATCCTATTGGCTAAGGCAGCATTCTGACTGAATCAGGCTGTGTGGGGAAAAATGCCAGCCATCCCATTCATTTGAATGAGTGTAATGGATTTGGGCTGCAGTGGTCAGCATCATAAAGAATGCTGAGAAAAAAGGATCAGCCCGCGGCAGAAAAGTTAAAACAAACTCAGTATTTTGAAGCTGAGGCCAATCTTGGAACCAGCGTGTCAGTGGTGAGAGGGTACAGTTAACATCCCCGCCTGTATCGCTGCCATGGGACAGAGGGGTAAAAACAACTTTGGTACATGATTGTTTAAACAACTTTGAGGGTAGAAAACTAAACACGAGCACTTACTCCCAAGTGTCAGGGAGACTGTGTAACAACTGACTTCATAGATGCTCGATGGAGCAACACTGTGGAAAATGTGATAGCTTGTTTCCTTTACCGAGCTCTGACTCAAGGTACAGTTTCTCAGTCTTTTCTTGTCTAGAAAATGCTCTGAGGGAAAACAATAATTGGGAAATAAAAAGTCCTCCTGTGCTATATAAACTTCACACCATGACATCACACCATTTCAGATTTAACCAATACTCCCACATGAAGCATTGCCTGGTTTGATCTGAATGCAGTCTTTAGAAATTCTCGCTGAAAAATCCCTTTATATGCCCATTTGGTGCCATTTGATGGTTGACAATTCCCTTTCAAAGATCCAAAGTGTCTTCTATCTACATTAAACTGAGAGAAGAAGAAATCAGTCCTCCACAGTTGGACAAAAGATTGATTGATGACAGATGCAATATTTTCTCATGTAGTTGACACTCTTTTAACTTTTTCCCTTCCCACTATATTGAAAAAACAATATAATTTTTTTTTGACACCCAAACTGTGAGTGGGCTGTAATGAAACTAGCAGATTTCAAAACCTTCTGACATGTTTCAGTAATTAAAAAAAACAAAAAAACAAGTCATTTTCTGGGAGAACGGCAGAACCATGTGTCACTCACTGATTTTATGAGTCAACACTGGTTTGTTGTTAAGCCAGAAAGTATATTTTTTCACAAAGTTAACATCAGAGTTAAAGGTGCAATTTTACCTTTTGTGCAGTGAGATTCAGCCAACAATCTAAATATTGTATGAAAGCAAGACTGAAGAAACACTCCGCATAAAAAAATCCCTTAATCTTATAGTGATTATTGCTCAAGGACATAAGAGTGTAGCCTATGGGATAATACATGAGGTGTTAACAGGTTTTCTGGGAAGAAGGACTGAACAAATCACCTCTGAAATCTCTATCAGCCACCAGATTATGTGCTTAGTACAGCAAGCCACAATATCTCCCTGGAGCTCTGTCTCGATCAACTTATTGACTTTGCCCAGCAATCAGAACCAGCTTCACCTCACTTATCACTCTTGCTTGTATGCTTGCAAATGTAAATGGGACATACGCTGATGAGGTCTTTGAATTATTGAGAGGGATAGTTAAAGGCATCTTGTGAAGTTGAGCAAAAGTGGTAATTATAGGCACATATTTTGAGTTCAATCTAATGTCTTTGTCAAGCAGCGACCCAATGGGCCTTAAAAGTGAAGCCAATGCAAAAGTGCCTTAAATCTGCTTTTATCTAATGGCTAACAGGGGATTGCTCTATTGGCTGCCAAAACAAGCCTGATTCTCTATTAGTCTATGAGAAAACGACCCTAGATTTTACTTGATTTGCTGACCAAATATGGCCACTTCCTGCTAAAAGAACAACAAAAAAACAAGCTTCTGATTGCCAAAACGCCAGACTCGAGGCCTCAGAACTGCAATTCACGAAACCAGTGGGTGATGTTATAGTGGCTATGTCCGCTCCTTTTACACAGTCTATGGTCTCTCTGCTCAATTTTTTTCTTTTGAGGTAAAAAGAAAGAAAGTCTCACACCAAGAGGAAGAGAGTAGAATGACGGAGGGACAGGACACAGAGACGCATACGCATGCAAAAAAAAAAAACCTTAAAAACATGTTTTATGTTTCATCAAAGATGAGTTCACTGTGGGTAGCGGACAAACACAGAGGGAAATGACAATGTGTGGGAGACGTCTTGGGCGAGAGGCAGCCTTTTAAAATGGAAAAGTCCATTTCCAGTTGAAAAGAACAGCGGCTGTGTGGAAGCGTCTGACTTGACAATTACATGAGTGGTGCGAACGGCGCAGCGCCTCTGCTGATAACTGGTCGGATTCTATTAAAACTTCGGCACTCCAAAAGAATGCTCAAAGTGAGGAAATTATCACACAGGCACGCACGCACACACAATTCTAAAACAGCTCAACCCCTCTGATGATTTTTTTGCTGCACTGTGTGTCCTTTAAGGAACTATAGACAAAGCAGGCCGGAGGATAGAAACTATCAACTGGCTTTACACTGAAGATATAAGTTACAGACGAGGAATGAAACATATCACCACCGTGAGTGTAGTCTCATAGTGAATGCATAGCCACTGCAATGCTGCTATCTGTATTCTCAAAGGCTGCTAATGGCCTTAGGTAAGGCTTGGGGCCACAGGCAGTAACTTCATAGCGTATAGGAGGAAAAGTTCTCTAAGTACAAGGCATTAGTACTGCAGGCAAAGACAAGCACAAGGACTCTCCTCTGTGACACTTGAGCAAGACCCACCACCCACGATGCTCTTATATATTAGATACAAAGCAGGTGGAACATTTTTGCCCTTCCTCCCCTCCCCTTATTTGCCCTATCTCCCTCCCTATGAAAACCAACAGAAATTAAATTACAGAAAACCTGCATCTCAAACGGCTTCCTTCGCAGACGCTGAAGGGAATAACACATCACGTCATGTGTCTCCCTGCCCTCGCCACCTCTCTCTCCCCATCACCACCTTTCTGCCCCCCCCCCCTTTTCGTTTTGATCGCCGTTCCAAATGAGGGATCCCTCATACACTTGTCCTGCGGCGTGGAATCACGTCAGCGCTCCTCTCCTTCTCGCTCACTCTCAGCAAAATGATTCATTTTTCTATTACGGCGATGAGCGTGTGAAATGAGCTATATAATCAATAGCATAGGTTTGTAAACAGCAGCCGCACTCGAGGGAAAATGTGTTTTCTTTTTGAAAACAATAAGCTGCCTGTGTGTGTGTGGTAAGGAATGCTCATCTGACAATGTTTACAAGGGCAATTTACAGGAAATAAAGACACTTGCTGACCAAAATGAAGGTAGCTCATATAATATGGCAGGATGAACAGGCAGAGGACAAAAATATCAAACTACAAAATGTGGATACAGAAGAGAGGATTTACCTACTGATTGTTTTTTTTATATAAACTCAAACTAAGCCCCAGGTTCGCACTTTACAGACAGAGCTTTGACGTCTTCCAAATACGTATTTAAAAAAAACCCTGTGAAATTGACTGTGTGTGTGATGAGAGTGCCAATGCAGTAAAAGACAACTCTATGAATTACTGCTCACACACCCACAGCCTGACATTTGTCACTGTACCAGGCATGACCTGTCGATTACAGCAAATAGGTTCACCTCTGTGTGTCTGCGTAATAGAACAGGAACCTGGGAACGTAAAATGGGACCTGTCTTCATGTAAAAATTGCTCCCATCAGTGAGTCAATGCTCGGAAGGTCGCACAGTTAAAATGTTCAGTGCCTGTGATACTGTGGCGCACGTTTACCCAGCCGAATGTTCAAATGTATGACAAGATAAAATAAGATGGCAAAGTTCACGGCAGCTGCCATACATCAGCACATATGTTCATGGACAGACTTACATAGAGCTGAGCGCGGTGTTTCTCATCCTCGGTGACGAGCCTCTCTCTGATTACAGCCTGCTGGATGCTCTCCTGGGCCACGGCCCGCTCCACTGACAGGATCCTGGACACTTCATCCTGGACCTGGGACTGTGCATCAGCCTGAGCTTGGGCTGCTGCCCGGGCCTTCTCTGCTTCAACCCTATGGAGCATGAAAATTTTACATGATTAAAACACTTTTTTAAGCCATTTCAAAATGTTATGCTATTATTGTTATTTGAAAAAACAAACACTGAATTTCAGACTGTATTTAGAGCATAGTAACAATGCCCCTCACTGTGCAGGACTACAGTATATACTGTCCCTCACTATTCTTTCCCCTACAGCTATCTCTATAATGCATGACTTGCTACTCAAATTTTCAGTGTACAAAATTATGCTGTCCACAGTACACTGCACTGCAGATGAAGGTCCCCTTATGTTGCCTTATGTCTGTACATATGGTGAATCATAAACTCTCTTTGGCAGGTTTCTTAATTTTAAACTAAAATCAAGCTGCCCTAAAACTAAAAACTTTCTAAACTTAAAATACATGGAATTATAAACTTGTTAAGCAACGATAGTGAATGGCATCAGGGAAATATGATAGAAAGCTTTATTTTTCAAAGCAGCAGAAATGTTTTGTTAAACTAAATGAGAGTCTCTGTCTTTCAGATATTTTTATTAAACCAAAGCAGATTATATGTACAGTATATTGCTGTGCCAATGCTCATTTCCATTTATATGAAATATTCTTGGAATTATATTCATGTACATTCACAGATACACAACAGATAATATAAAAGATAAAGGATTGTATTTTGAGATTAGAAAAGTATCAAAAATAACAATAATAAAGAGAAAAACATTTTTCCAAATAAACTGAATGAAATAATAAAAAAGTTTCAACTTAGAAAAGGCAGTCACACTATTTCAAACTTTTATTTTCAAACCATCAAGTGTCTTCTGCCTTTAAAGCACCACCCACGTTCATATTGCCTGCATGCTGCAACGTTGCTTTGTCTCCCCGAAGAATTAAAAGGTCACAAATGCAATTACAGTGTTAATGAAGCATAGAAATAGGCCAATATACGTGTATATTGATTTCCACCCCGAATGTCACATCCATCCATACACAGCTCATGCAATTCCACATATAGCAAAGAGGGGGCAACACTGAGAAGTAATAAAAAAAAAACACAGTTGACAAAGCCAGTTGACACCTGTCGGACAGTTAAAATCTATTTATTTCATTCCTGAATACTTTACATTAACGAGGGATTTATATATAATACACAGAGACTGCAACAGTTTTCCCCAAACAAGGCTCGTCAATGGAGAGAAGCAGTGATTTAGACAGAGGCAGTACGCTCTCTGCAGACACAGGACCACCATTTGAACCCTGTCACTGGGTTCTCATAGTTGCCTAGCAACGCACTCCCTACTCTGCGACAGTGTGCTTGATTGGAGAAGAGAAGGAACGTCCCTGAAACCCTGAAAGTCTTCCTCTGTTAGGAATCAAACACTGGTGGCAAGGTAAAATAAACACAGAACAGACAGAGCGAGCGCCTTGGTGAATTATGACAGGCTGAATGAAGATGGCGAGGATTCTTAATAAACTTCTACTGAAGGAAAATCCAAAGAGAGCCCTGAAAGACACCCCTGATGAGAAGTACGCTGTCTGGGAGTGATGCTGACTGGGTTTGTGATATATTGCACAGATAGGAAGATGAGTCAATAAGAGTTTCCTTCACTTTCAAACATCTATGATCCTTCATGGTTAGACATGTAATTTATCTTTTTTTCTGTAATAACTATTGCACAGTTAAACCACAATAATAAATAGACAGTTGAAAATGAGAGTTAAAGCTGCTAATGGATCAACAATTTAGCTATATCGTTGTACACTTGCTGACCGCACCAACCTAAATATTGACAGTTCAATTGTCTGAAAATGAAGCTAATCTTTACTTTTATATCATAAATATTGTTCTTCATTTGGCACACACATTGAGAAAAGAGGATGTGTGCTCATCTGACAGGGCTCTGCAGGTATTTATGACCAAGAAGTTTGGCCACTTTTTTGGGAGATTTATGAATACTTCAATGAAATTTAAGACTCATTTACAGCCTCATCAGTTTGCTGCATTGCTCATTAAGGGAATTAAAGTGCATCATGCTGGTTGTCTAGTGTGTGGTAACAGGCGCAGATACAGTATGTGGCTTTTTCTCCTCTCCGCTCTGTTTTTCTTGATATTACAAGCACCCGCTGAGCCGTCAATGTGAAGGGTTTTCATCTTTTATTCTACTTCAAAAATCTCATTCATCTCCTCACTCACCTGTGAATATTCCTGAAATCTAGACAGTGAAGAGTCATGATGGACAGACTAGTCTAAATGATCACCATCCCCGTGCCTTTGGCTTTGAGGAGATGACGGGTAGGTCTAATAAAAATATGTCCGATGTCTTAAAGCTGCCATTTGCCCCGCAACACCGCTAAATGTCAGAGAGCAGGGGAGAGCAAAGACGAGACGGGGAGACAGAGGAAAAGAGAGAGGAGGAAGGAGCGAGAGTGAGCGGTGGCGACATGACATGTTTGGCCCTGAGGAAGTGAAGCAAAGAGGGAGTGAGGCAGAGAGTGGGAGAAAGAGATGGAGGGAGACGGAGAGAGACCAGCCATGTCCAGTCTCACAGTCCACTGGGCTGCACACGTCAGCACACTCCATCCATCATCGGGCTCCAGCTCACGCACACGCAGACACACACAGGGAGCCTCCTAATGGCCTTTTACATTCACCATTTCCCCACAATCAACGCCTGCCTGCACTGCTAATGCACCTAAGCTACCTTTACTCAAGCTTTAGCTGTTGCTATTGCTACTCCTATATCTGAAAAGTGACAGAATAAAGGGTTTTTAGAAATGGGCTATGGTAGTGGTCATGTAGGCCAGAATTACCAATCACTGAACCTTTTGTACTTTCTGTCAAATGTACAGTACATTCACACAAGAAACTACAGTAGTCCCTGAAGCATAAAAAAACAGACTAAAACATTAATGTTTAAAAAGATAAAACCAATGTGCCAAATCTATAAATAAATGCAAATATACTGTACCTGATAAAGCTTTGTTACAAAAATTTTGTCCGCACTCGTTAAATTATTTAATGTGCAAGTGCTGAAAGTGTGCAGATGTTTTAAGGACAAGCAGCATTCTCCTACGCACCTGTCAGCAACACTGACACTCAGGAGTGCAAAAGCTCCTTTTGTTTACCTGTTTCGCTTCGTAACAGAAAACAAACATGACAGATAGTGAAGCTGAATCGAGCCAGGCAAAGTCAAAACCTCCTAATAAAGAGGTATGCTCACGAAAGAATGTCTTTTTTGCAAAATGGCAAAATTTTAATATATATCTGACTTTGTAGAGATTCCAATACATGGTTGAAAAAAAATCCCTCAGTATTTGGTCACTACATTTTTTTATTAACTGTTAACGGAAACTTGTCAACTGTTGTGGTGACCAAAAGGTACAATCTAGACAAGTGAAAGAAATGGGACCAAGAAAATAGATAGCCTTGCAAAAAAGTCCCTCGACTGACTTCCTCACAAGTGCTAACCCAAGCAAAGACTGCTATCACTAGCTGGATGCTATCTGTCTGCTTCACCTCTATTGCTTTCCAGTCATTATTGCCCTGTCCCTGGGATATTGGACGCATTTTTCATTCGACTGTAGAAGATTGGCACTGGGTGGGAAAGGGGGGCTTTGAGGTAGAGAATAAGGAATGGAGTCAGACAGAGAGAGGGAGAAAGACAAGCACAGTGTGGGGGAAAGAAAAAATGAAAAAATATCATGTTTTCAGAGGATAACTGGCCGATGTTTGGCCTGGTACTGGATAGAAAGAGAGGATCATCTTTGCCCAGTAACCTGTGTTTTGATGGCTCAGTGAAAACAGAAAGATGGAAAGACAGAACCAGTGAGGTGGGAATAATTTGAGGAGGAGTGGGCAAGGCTGTCTGTCTTTCCAGAAAAGTATTTTCAGGAGATGACCCTGAACAGAAGTGCTTGGGAATATTTCAGTTATTTTTGAAACTGGCAGAGATTAGATCTATTGCAGCGTATATGAAATATTTATAGGTTGAGTAGCTGAGATGCTGCAACTTAGGGTTAAGTGAATGTAGTCAGGGTAAGCTTTCAAGAGTGCATGTGTAAGTGCATGTGCACACTTTTCCATAACAAAGGTAAATGCACACATGGCCAAAAATGATAGGACTCGATTACTGCAGCAGTCAGTTTGAACCCATTAAGCCATCATCACCTTTTACTCCATAAAGAAATATTACCCCTGTGCAAATATCACAATAAAGGAAAAAACAAATTCATGTCTTCTATATTTCCCCCATTTATCTCTCTACCTTCTGTCTCTCCCCTCAGCTTTTCATCCGTTAATGCGTCCTGATGTCTGCCTGTCATCTACACAAGATGTGTCTCAATACAGTCTGCCAGGCAGGATGGATCTGACTGACCTGGATGGCAGTGCAGTCTCAACCCAAGTGCCCTGAAAACAAAAGGCATTTAAAGGCCCAATGCAATATTGATGTTAGGAATAATGTCGCTGAATGCTGCCTATGAATATTTTATGGAGCTGAGCACTCTCCCTCACAAACATGCGCTCACACATACACCTGACTGCGGGTGCTATGAAATGCTGGGACGGAGTTATAATTAAGTGTATGAGAAACAAAGGACAGAGCAGTGAGAAGATTAATTTACAAGTGGCCCCACTCTGCGGAAGAAACATTAAAGCTATTTTCCCAAATCTATGAAGAGATAACTGAAATGTTTTTTGTGCTATGACCAAGTACACTGTGAAAAGTGGATACCACTGACACTCACCTTTGTTGTTGTCTTTAAAACTATAGAATCTAGTGCACAATCCCCAAAAACAGTCATTTAATACAGGAAAAGAGGCAGAAACATGGCCTTCTACTTAGTATGTGGCACATCTACAGAGGCCTGATGGTTATCATTCTGTTTCGCTAACAGACTGTCTTATGGACTAAAACACTGGGATAATATTAGAAATTATTTCAAGTTTGTATTGAACTTCCTTCAACTGATTCCATCTGTTCTGTATCAGCTCAGCTCATGTAATAGACAAACCGCAGACAGTAGATTTTGTACGAAAAGTCAATAACCATTACTGTTCTGCCGTATAGGTCAGCGGCAGGCTACAGAACTGAAAATGGTGATTTTTTTTTTTTTTTTCAAAACAGTGTATTTACAGTTCAATGGCTGTTACTTTTCCACTTTAAATGGCCTCACACACTGGGGACGGGAGCTCTTTTACAACAATATGACCAGGTTTACGAGGGGCAAAAACCATCAAACAGAGGAAGAAATTGCTTTTTTGGGAATTAAATCTATTCATGCAGGTAGTGAAACACTAAGATTATCCCATAACACACACAGACTGACATCCCAAAGAAAGAAAAGCAGCTCACAAAAATGTACAGGGTGTGAAAAGATCTTACAACGAAAGCCTGAGGACTTGAGGGTTGCATGTGTGTGCAGTGCACATTAAAAACATAAAACATACATTTATGTGTATTTAATATGGATATGGATATTTCTTGGTAATTGTACTGTGTATTTCTGATTTTATTCCTGGAAAAAAAAGCTCTTTGTAAACCTGCTTTAAATAGTGCTAGGCCTATGTAAGTGAAGAATAATAGCATGATTATAATCATATTATTATTATCAATATTCTAATGAATTAAATCAATGTTATTACTATGAGTAAATGTGTTCTGATAATGGTTATTCTGGATGAGAGTGTGTACTATGTTTTTACAGTAGTTACAGTAAGAATATCATGAAGAAATAAAAGTAAATGTCAGTGCAGTCAGAGGTTGCTTGCAATGTTGCTGATTCAGACACATTTTTAAGGAAGAATCCCAACTCCCCAGACAAAATCCTGGCTAAATCAGACTGGATTCAGGAACTTTTCCTGATTTTTTTTAATAACCTCTCAACTTTTTGACTTTCTGTTCAAATGAGCTGGAGGTCTGTGTGCATGTGTCAGTGTGCGTTTTTTCTGCATGAACAAAAGATAAAAATAAACAACATTTAAAAATCTGTCGGCTGGACGATCTGCCTGTATCTAACCTGGGGGCAATAAGGGATTTAACAGGCTTGCTGGTTAACAGGAAGTAGACAGACTTTTGAGTGAGAACGCTGACCTTCTCCCAGAGCCTGACATGCAATTATATCGCCAACACAAGCTGCTTGACTACATACTGAAATAATGGGCAGAAGTTCCACAGCAACAACTAACCTTTAAGTGTTAGAGCTGGACAAACATATGCATTTCATGCAAGGGAGGAGCTATGGAGAAGGAGGGAGGGAGAAAAAAGAGGGGTGATGAAAATAAAATAACAAATAAAGAATGGAGATTGATAAATGGACAAAACATGAGATGGCTTAAGAAATAGAAAGGCAGGGGATGAGAGGAGGATAAAAACATAACACAGGGAAGGAAAGGTGGAGGAAATCCTGAGAGAATAACCCTCCCAGAGAGGAAGAACTGGATTGAGTGGTGACACAAGCAGAGTTCGGCTGAGGGAGGAGAGACAGGATGGTGTGAGAGTTCTCTCTCCCCTCTTCCCTCCTTCTCTCTCATCCTTCTCTCTGAGTCGTTCTGCTCTGATGCCTCGCAGAAAAGCGGCAGAGGCAAATCTGCTCCCTGCAGCCGCTCCTTGCTACAAATGAGTTTAGGCTGCACCCAAATGAACTCCTCACAGAGCCTTTACTTCACTCCGACCAGAGCAAAACATGCAAAGCCAGATCTCTGGAGTTCATTTATGGCCCTAAAGCCAAACAGAAGAAATACTGCCATAATCTAAAACCACTGTTGCTCAAAAATCCCTTGTTCTGTGTACCAAAAATTCATATAGTATAGAACGGAGAAATTATAGTGGAAATAATTTGATTTTACACAAAGAAAGAGTGAATATGTTTTGGATGCCTTGTGGAAGTCTAAAGTCCTTAAAATATTATATTTAGATACTCTTTTACTGCTTTTCAATTCAACACTCTGCTTCTGTTGTGAAACAAAAATGCATGAATTATTTATGTTTTTGGGGCTTAACATGACCTTCAGATTTTGGCCTCATGTATCTCATGTGTGTGTACATGTGTGTGTGTGTGTCCTTTCACAATGACCTGGGGGTTCAAATATATTCCATTTCCTTGTGCTCAAGCTGTGCAGCAGTTTCACTGCAGGGTTCTATAACTAGTGAGGCACTGTGTGGTCTTGTTAGCTGAGCTTTGATACACTCACCCAGACACACAAAAAAATATTTTACCTCTTACTTCAATTTTACAGCAACAGCCATCGAGTTTCCTCGCTGAGTCTTCCAACACAGGAAGGCCGAAATCACTGTGGCTTGTTTGCCTTCAACAACAAAAAAAAAAAAAAAACTCCCCGTAATTACTGCTCACACTGTGGGAAGGTGAAATACCATCGCAATTTAATTGCTGTTTGACAGATGCAGAGAAAAAAGACCCAGTGTTCCTCTCATCTATTTCAATTAAAAGTCACCCTTTTGTGCAATAACTTCAAATGAATAGAAAGGAGTAATTGCAATGCCAAAAAAAACAAAAAACATTTTCAGTCCTGACGGAAGGTAGCGTGTTAGCGTGAGCAGGAAGTTTTATGTCTCCGTGTCCTGCTTTTGTTCAGCTCAAAACAAAAAATATGTCGGGCTGACCCAGCTGATATTTTACCTTTTTAGTTACGTTGAGCTAAGCCACACCCTGATATGGTCAGGCTTTAACTTAAATCCCAGAGAGCAACCTGGTGGCTGTATGGACACACATGCACGAATACACAGTCACACAAACAGAAATAGTTAAAATAATAAAACCAAATGGAGAAAATAAAAAAACAAACATTACATAAGGCAACATAAAAAACTGATTACACCAGATATGGGATTACACCAGCTGCAACATTCAACCTGCCATGGGCATAAAGAACTTCTTCCTTACTTACAGTGCCCTGTCATAAACTACACATACTACACTTCGGACATGTTCTTCATTTGGATCTCAACTTGTCTGTGTTTTGTGACTGAATATGCAATGTTGAGAAGCTATTGTGTTGACAAAATCTCTCTACAGCCAGACATACACTCTGGTAGTTCCTGCTATAATCAGTGTCTCCAGAACCATATATTACCATGGCACACACATACACACACACACACACACACACACACACACACAC
>JAOWBC010000904.1:6785658-6805380 GCA_028566105.1 Hypoplectrus providencianus | reverse complement strand
ACATTTCTTTGCTTCAAATTCATATTTTCTCCAGCAGTGTTCAAAAAATGAGTTTAATTGTAGCTTGTAATGGCCTGAAAGTGCCTTTGATGAATTCTGCTCTTTGTGGAGATTAAAATAAAGATCCACTTATAATTAAATTACATATAATTCAAAATAAATTGTCAAATATTTCGAGGATGAGAAATCATTTGAATCTCTTAAGTAGTTGTTAATTAGTCTCTATGTTCTAATTGCCTAATCTTTAGACATTAAAAGTTCAGTAAAAAAAGCTTTGAGATTTGGATTTTTTTTCTTTCAGCGGTGTGATGTAAAAATAAGTTAGGTGGGACTTTGAACTGCTGGACACGATATATAACAAGAAATGGCTGCAGTTTATGCAACTGGTGTCAAGGATACACAAAAGCTGAGCTCATTACCAAGCATTCCTCCCTCCACCTTCTGTCATTTAGTCGTCCTCGCCTCCTCCAGCAGCTTTGTCACACCCACACTGTTAACAATTTGCTGTCAGAATACAGTTAACTTAATCCTCTCTCTGATTCCCAACCTCTATAGCCTTTTCTTCTCTGCAGCAAACAACGCATAACAAGAACTCACAGCATGACAACTGCTTGGTACAGTAAAGGGAATGAATAAGCAGCAGGTAGAGCGAGGTTTAGTATGACAGCGCTTCAGAAGAAACACTACTGCAAACAGAGGCGGTGATTGACGGTTGACAACTTTTTGTTTCACAGTGTATCCTCAAAGACAGAGCCTGCTGTCACCTAACTGTCCAGAGTGTGGGAAAATAATATCCATCATGTCTGACAGCACTCAGAAGCACCCTTGATCCCCCTGCAGAGGAGAGTCTAATTACAACTCTGTTAAGAACGACGGCAGAAAGACAACCTGTGGGGCTCCAATGCTGACTCTGCCTGTCAAGTAACACGTAACAGTGGTATTTTACATCACATTCAATATGAAAACATGACATGATATTCGATGATTGTCTTTTTGCCTACTGAAATAATACTCTGGCAGTTAGATGTCCAGAAACATAAACATTCTTAGCATGTAAGGGAAGTGTGTTCTGATATCCCATGAAGCATTTACAGGGTTTATACATTGTTTCATGTGTCATATTCAAGCACTTTTCAAGGACTTTCAAGGCTGATTTACAAGCTTTTTTCAGAACCTTACAAGGGTTGTAAATTGCACTTTTTTACCATGTCTATACTTTCATTTTATTCAACCAAATAGGAGCATTGTGATATTTATCTAATTTTTAAAGCATTTAATTTTCCCATTCATTATTTTTTCCTCTACACATACAATCATCTGGTTGTTGTGGGAGAAATGCAGTAAAAATTGCAAGAATTTACAAGCACTTTCACCAAAATCCAAGCACCTTGAAACCTTGAAAATATAATGTTTAGATTTCAAGCACCTATACAGACTCTTCATTTAGTAAATATATCTCTGCTTCTTGTGGGTTGTATGTGTAAATAAGGAGAGCTGCAGGTTTACATATGGGGAAAACATACAGTGATGTGTAATTTTGTTAACAATGAAAACACAAATTCAAACTTTTTCTTAAGGCAAACTAATACTGCCACAATGACGCTTGTTGGAATACAGAGCTTGAGGCACCTACTCCAAAGATCCTCAGAGTAGATGAATAAATGGAAATGGACACCAAAGTGATGCGACACCCAAAATCAGAGGTAAAATCCTCCACTTCCCATCAGGAAGGGCTGGCATTTTCTAAATCAACCGCCCTTTAAAATTTCTCACATTTGCATTGAAAATATATACCCTTCAGCATGGCGCTATGAAAAGTAAAATTCCGAAAGTCCTCCAAGTTCAGCAAACCCAAAGCAACGCCTCGTTTATCACCGCATCCTCTCCGGCCCTGCAGAGAGAGGCTTCCGATAGCGAGCAGGCCCGCAGGGTCAGCCAGAGAACAGGTTCTGATATGATAAACACTGTCTGGGGTCCTTGAGGGAGGCTGGTTAGGGTCAGAGACAATTCCAGATCGACAGAGCCAGTGTCAATCCTGAGTAGGACATGTAAATGTTAAAAAGATTAAAAACTCATCATCTTTTTAGACATTTCCCCCTCCTTTCCTTTTCCGCCAATCAGTAAACCCTGTGGAAAAACCCATAGAGGAGGAGGAGAGGCGGCGGAGCACAGGCTATTGCCAGTGCAGATAATAGACGAAGGCAAATTGCGTTTCTCATCAGAAGTTTCATTAACCCCAGGACCCGCGTGGAGGGCATAATCTGTAACATTACTACTTCCTCACGTTTCTAGCTCGCGCTTAGACGAGTCACCACACACCTTTCACGACGTTCACATGAGAAATAAAAAAAAAAAAAAAAAAAAAAGATAAAGAAACAAACAAAAGCGCCAAGAGCAAGCTTCCAGCCCTGGCAGGCAGGTGCCATTTCTGATTTTCTCTTTTATTCAAACTCTTTCCTGTTAATTCAATCTCATCTTATGAAAAAGGAAAAAAAAAACTGATCATTTCACATTTTCACAAGATAACAAGAAAAGTCAGTTTCAAAAGGAGAGTGATATATTTCACAAGTTTCCCCCTCACATTCACGCACACACAGTAAGTCCTGCGCATTTCTCCTATTGTTTTCCTTCGCCTGTCCCATTTTCCCATTTTCTCTGCTGCACCTGGGAGACATCTTTAAGCAGGCTATTAGTCCAGCGCAGTGTGTGGGCCCTGACATATGAATATTTATAACACATTGGAGAAGGTGTGGGAGGTTCAACCTTGACTACGGTGTAATCAGCACACATACTGACTCAGGCCCATGATTTAGAGACGGCCGACCTGCTGAGAGCCTCACTCGATACCTAACTCTCGTGGACACACATAATCAATGTCCGCCTCATTAAGGTCGTACCCTTTCAGAATTGGGCTGAACTTTGCAACTTTTTAACGAGATTCACATTCACATTCATCGTACCTTCCTTTCTTTTTTTCCCTTCTTTAAAAAGAGCATGCTTGATCAATCGTGCAGGTTGACTCTTTTCCCCTCTCCTTCATAATTCTTGGTGTGCTTGGTACATATTAAGCTGAGGGGTGACCTTGCAAGGAGACTATATACAAAATACCTGAGTAAATGTCAAGCAATGTGATTGTGCGATACTGTAAATACAATGGCCAAAGCCTGCTAGGAGTCAGCCGTGAACAAAACTGTCAGGACTATGGAGCAACACTAAAAACACAGCCAATGGAAACACACAATCCTCAACAATCCAGATCTACTCAGCGCTATAAGACAGAGCGTAGAGAAATAAAGATATTTTTCTGTTTCCTCTTATTTGTCCTGATAGATCTTTTCCCCTACAAATAATGTATGATGCATGCAAAAGTGACCACTTAAACAGTAAATATGTAGATTTCTCATATTTTATGAATATTGTTTTGTGCTGTGAATGCAACCAGCATTTTCTCATAACAACTGTACTCAAAACCCTCCACACCTGTCACTAAATTAAGTGAGATATTGTTCTATGTATCTTTTAATCTGAAAACTAATTAGCCAAAACAATGGGGGAATAACTTTTATTCAACATTGAGAAAAATTAAACTCTGCTGTGAAAGTGCCCCCAGAGCTAATGGAAAAACACACTGACAAAGACGTGCTGTTGTGGAATACACGGGAATAAATTCTATTAATTGTCCAAATTGTGTTAGTAATGTGCTCAAACAAAAAGGCAGGTGGCTCGCACAAAATTCAGTGTTATATCACCATAGCCCTCCGGCCAAATAAAAGTTTTACACACACATACACACACGCATAAAACCACCTCCTTTCCTTAATGAGGCCTGGTGGTTTGTTGTGTGAGACTGCGGAGGTGTCGTTTTAATCACTGGAGTCAGTGTGGCGTGGCATAAGTTGGCCTTTTTTAATTACCTCACTGATTGAGCACAGTCAAGGATGGGGAGGCCTGCCCACACCCTGGATACCACCTTCTGAAGAACCGGCACCCACGCCCCGTTTGGTACATTGTAATGAACAGGTAACATTCAGATGTCCTCTGCAGGATATGTCAAGAGACAATGGACGCATGCCCCCACTAAGGGCAGGCAATAAGACTAAAGAACTTTACTTTGAGGGAGAGAGTAAAGTCAGAGGTTTTAACACACACTGCCAACAGAGGTGACAAAAATATATCAGAAAACTGTGTGTATAAATTCCTTTGCACTGATCATGAGGATGATCTCAGCAATTAACCTATTTAGGAGGCATAACTTTATACAAAAAAAAGTTTTTTCTTAATTCTTGCAACTACATAGATCCTATATAGTTTTTTGAAATGTCTGTCTTCAGGTCAGTAAAATTAATTTAAATGATTTATGGCCCTCAGACAACAAATGGTTTATGGCTACGTTTTCCCAGACAAGGCTTTACAGAGAGTCGTGCATTTGCCTGGTAAAAGGACGTGGGGAGAGATTTATCTTTAAAAATATATAAATATTTTATGATTCATTTTGTGTTTATGGAGAAAGAGAAAGTGACAGATCACAGGCTAAAACACATTTGACCTTAGTCTGCTGTTTACAGATGGAGAGAATTTAAAAAGGACCCAAAAAAAACAACTTATTTTCTTCCTCCTGTTTCCAATCACTTCTCTCTAGATATATACTTAACACACCAGTAAACATACCAGAAGGCCTTTTTAATTGGCTTTAAAGACTCTCAGTTTAACACTGATTACTTCATCTGACCTACATAAGCAAACAAGACTATCAGTGAGAATATTGGCTATTTCTATATCATTAAAGCCTGTCTCCAGGTCAGATTCCCAGTTAAATTAAAGGAAACGATTTATGGCACAAAGACAGGACAGGGTTTATATCAACATTTCCTCGGGTAAGATTTTACAGTGAGTCGTAGATTTGCCCATTAAAATGAAAAAAGAGAATATTTACATTGAAAAATATATATTCCAATTATATGTTTTGTTGTTATGGAAAAAAGAAAGTGACAAACCACAGCCTTAAACTAAGGATGGCACATTACCGCTTTTTCAGGTCCAATCCTGACATTGCAACTTTATGTATCTGCCAATACCAATCTAACACACGCATACACAAAAAATCTGAAACTTTTCTGATACATATGAGATTGGCAGATCCCTAGCTAAAACACAAGTCGACCTTAGTCAGCCATTTAACAGATGGATAGGACTGCACAATATAAAGGATCCAAAACCAATCCTGATGGGGCCCTTTTTCGTCCAAGACAAATCTATTTTATTTACTAAACACATTTTGGGACCTGGTTCTACATCAATATAAAATTGGTGGCATCATTATATTACAGTTATTTATCTTACATAGCCACAAACACTGTAGATACATTACCTCAACACTATCGGGTCCTGCAAATCGCTTGGTTTAGAAAAGAACGACATTGCTTTTTCAATTTTTCAAATAGGTTGCATGTTTCTTTCACTTGCTTTATAAAGGAATGCATACAATAGCCAGATGATTATGTTTACGGCACAAGGTGATGATGCTCACAACAGCTGCCCGTTGTGGCCAAACATCAAGGATGCTATCAAGTACGGTGCTTTACAGCAGCTGCAGAGTTGGGGGATGACTCTGTGGGGTTTTATTTTCCATTTCCAATGAATCCTTTCACATGCAAGTGGTCATATGAGCCATAGTCAAAATAAAATATTGATTATATCAAAGTTAATGAAGGCAGATGCTAAAAATTAAGAAAAAACACTCAAGTAGAACAAAAATGCACACTCGTGCTAAGTTAAGCCTCACTATTTTGAGTGCATTCACAAACCACAGGAGGGAGATTGGTCATCATAACAGCTTAACTCCGCAGTGACGAGGAAGAATGGAGGGCAACTAATTACTGCAAAAAATTATTGACGTTATTTAAAGAAATAGAATGAATAATTCCATTACCAGTTTGGGTACAGTATTGAATCATAACATGACCAAGGCTACAGTGAGGCCTATTTTTAAAAATGAAGAGTAATTACAATCTGCAAGAAAAGTTGGAGAGAAAAAAGCTTAAGGTGGCTCAAAGTAAACACCCACACAATAAACATCATTAAAATTAACTGTAGCTGGACTTAAAACAAATCCTTGGACAGCCCATTCCTTTATAACCTTTGACTTCTAATTAACCATTCCACTGAAAAAGCATTTCAGGATAAAATTAGTCATTACCAAGAACAATTCATTTTGTCAGTTTTCAAGCATTCACTCGTGTCTCTTGTTAGAAGAGACAAGACACTAGTTTGTCCAGCCACCTCCAAGATCAAATATTACAACTGCACAATGTAAGGAAATTAAGGGAAAACTCTCAAAAGCTCTAAAAATTAAATAATTAATTAATTATCCCACACAAAAAAAACCCAACAGCAGTTAAATATACAAACAGGTATCTTGTTTTGTTTAGTTTTTAGTTAATATTAATTTAGCTACCTTCACTACCAGATTATAAGTCTAAATAAAAAATTTTATTGAACCACATGCAGCTGAAAGCTGAAAGCATTTGCTTGTGGAATGTATAACATATACTGATTTTTAACTTACTGGAAATGAGGTGAGCATGGACTTTCACCAAGCCTTATGGTGCATTCACATGATCCTTTTTTTCCCCAATTCCCCAGGTAAGAAGTTGTATTTTATTTCTAATTCTTCTTTACTAACATTTTAATACCTAGAGTGCTTGACAACACGCTGATCGCTTTTCCAGGTATTTGTGTGACAACAGAGAGCAAAAGGTGACGGATCAGATGAGCCATGAAATATGATGGGTAAACAAATTTGTCCCATTATCCTCACAGCACATGAATGCAGCACAAAAGCCCTTTTCCCAGATTGTAAGCAAAAGTGAAAATTATTTGTGTATCAGCCCTGTGATTCTAATCGACTCAAAAATGTAATGGTTTATTCCTTTCATGGCAAACAGGCCAGAAGTTTTTTTCTGTAATCCTGCTGACAGACAAATAGACAAACCACACCGAAAACATTTCTCCACACACATGTGTAATAAAACTCACCAACTGGTGCAGCAGGAGGTGGTGGTGGAACCAAAATTGGCTCAGGTGCTACCACTGGTTCAGGGACTGGAGGAACAAATACTGGCTCCACTGGGGGCTGAGAAGGAGGTGCAACGGGTTCACAAGGAGCAGTATACTCAGGCAGGGGAGGCGCAGCAAATGGCTCAGCAGGCTGCGGGGACAAAGTGTCCCCTGTAGGAGGTGGCAGGATGGTGACAGGCTCAAAAACAGGAGGGGAAGAGAGGGGTTCCGATTCGGGAAGAGGGGGAGTAATGATGGGTTCCATCTTGACAGGAAGAGGAGGTGGAGTGGGTTCAGCTATAGATGGAGGAGCAATGGGTTCAGCTACAGATTGAGGAGCAATGGGTTCAATCACATGTGGAGGAGCAACAGGTTCAATTGCTGGAGGAGTAGAAGCAACAGACTGATTTATGGTAGGAGGAGACGGCTCAATTGCAAGCGGAGGAGGAGCAAGCGGAGCGATCACTTCCACCATAGCTGGGGCAGGGCAGGGATCAATGGGAGCGAGAGGAGAAGGGGGAGGAGGAGCAAGGGAAGGAGAAGATGTAGGCAAAATTACTGGCTCAACAGCAGCAGGAGGCGGAGGAGAAGGTGCTGCCACAGGCTCAAAAGCAGGAGCAGCGACAGCACTCGCAGCAGCTGGGGATGATGATGATGGGAGCACCATGTCAATAATGGTGGGTGCTGCTACCTGTTCTGTAGGAGGAGGTGGTGGTGCTGGAGGTGCAGCCACAGTCTCTGTGGCGGATGGAGTTGGTTGAGGAGGAGCTGGAGGGGCAACAGGTTCTACGGGAGGAGGGGGAGGAGGTAGGGAGGTGATTGGGTCAAAGAGGGGAGGCACTGGCCGTAGGAGAGGAACGAGAGGGTGGGATGGCGGTGCCACGGGAGGAGGTGATGGAGACGGAACATGTTGGCGTTTGGGAGGAGCTTCAGGTTCCCTCATGCGGTTGATTACATTCTCAGAAAGCTGTAAATAAAAATGGAAAAAAAATAGATAGTGGTAAGTGTAACAATAATAACCATGTTGTTATATCTCATACACAGGTAGTTGAGGTACTTAAATTCCTGTAAAACCACATCGGTCACACATTTGGCAAATTTTGGCAAAGCCAGGCCAAGCTGTTTACACTGCTTCCAGTTTTCATGCAAAGGTTATAATCTCCAGGCTTTAACTTTATTTTCATATGGGTTTTTATAAGTATGCAGTTTAGTTGCAATATCATCTAACACAAATGTTACACATCCCCTCAAAAAAAATGGTTAACTTTACACACAATATTCAGTGCATATGGGTGTGTAACCCGTTCATCAACCTGACTACCTGAGGTGGTGTGTGATGTAAAGTTGTGTTAGTTCTGTAACAATGTTTTTCCGCAGTCCTGAGTGGTCAAGTTAACACAATTTAACATAGCATTTCAGTTTTGGTGCTCATACATGCTTCTGCAGATGCCTCAAAAAGTGCAGTATGTTTTTTTAGAATGCAGCTGGTATATGCGTGTGAAGGTTTCTGTGGTGTGCATGCTTTAAGATCCACATTTCAGGCTCAGATCAGGCATCAGTTTGATCCTAAAACTCTCACAAAAGAGAGAGTAATTTCCCAAATAGTTCTTATGGAAAAAAAATGAGATGAAAAATCTTTATTTTCAACATCAGAGCATTGCCATTTTGAGGATTACACCTCTTTGAATGATAACATGAGCAGCATTCGTCCTACTGTGTAATAACAGAGAGAGCCACGCCAACTACAGTCTTATGTGATCGACTAAAGCCTCTCAATCTATATTTAACATCCGTTGACAGTGTCATTGAAGTACTCGTGAGAGCTCCCATTTAATACCAGAAGCTGACATTCACAACATGTGCACGCACCCACCATAACACGAAAACTCGCAAAGGGGTAAGCTCATCTATAACGAAGAATTCAACAGCCTGAATTTAAGTCACTTTCATTCATATTTTGAGCGACAGTTAGCTAAGCACGAGTCTGGTGACGTCAACGTCAACATTCCCAACAGTATATTGAAAAGTTTACTTTTTCAAAAGCTCCACTACTACCACAACTATTACCTTTATATTATAACTTCACACACTCCTTTACTACTTAACATTACCTACTGTGTAATTACAGACACTTTCGAAGTGAATTAAAGTGAAACGAAGCGTACAAAGGTGCTTTCAAATAAATCATGTAGCATCCTTGTTAGCATGGTATTTGAGATAAAATGTAATAACTTACACCATGGTGTTTACCGATGTCCTTTAATGAAGCCATGACGCACCTGTTTATTCAACACTAAGCAGGTATGTACAGTAAACTGTCACTTACCCGTATGCCCTTCACCACAGTTATATTCTCGTTCTCGTCTGACTCAAACGACACGCGGCGTGTGTTGTTCGCTCCCATTATCAGACCGCAGGTTGTCAGAGTGTCAGTTATCTACATGTAATATAGGACACTTGCATCCACTTTTGTTGTTTCTGTAGTTTACTTGCTTTACAGCCAGTTATTAGCTGGTGGCTAGGGCCCACACGCCTGCTGTCACTGCTTCGGCAAGTTGGCACTTCCTTAGCATGACGTAGGTGAAGAAGGTGCAAGTTGATTGGACAACATTGTAAACATCGATACAACAGTGATTTTCATTGGTTATCATTTTGCAAGCGGTAGAAGGGGGGCGTGACACCCCAGTGGTGTGACAGCATTGTCAGTATCCAGTACCTGCAGAGTTTAAGTAGGACCTTTTTTTTTCAACAACACTATGCAGGTGGAAAGAACAATGATTTATTTATTCTGATTAATACATTGTAAAGCTGTGCCTGTCGATGGTTGTGACATTAATATATTACCAATTGTTCCTAGGGTGAGGGTTAGGGTTTGAAGTAAACATTAAAAAACATACTTAATAACAGATCAACTGTCTTTAACCTTGTATTATTAACAAATATGATGAATAAGAATTGTGTGGTTGGTTGTTTTTATTCTTTAAATATTTAACATTTTAAATAATGCACTATGGTATTACAGTTAGGTTGATTGCCTGAAATATCTGTTCTACGTTCTAAAAGAAAGACGAGTCTTCTGCAGTGAGTTGAATACCTAGTGCCACGGTACCCACTGTATTCAGCTTCATGAATAAAAACATGAAAACCAAAATCCTTTTCATTAAAAATATGCAAGACATTTTGAAATGCAATGAACAAAACAAACAAAAAACTACATTATTATTTATTTATATTGAGATTTGGTACCCAGCTCTACATGATTCGGAATAGACTTAAAAAAAATAATTTGCTTAAAACTAGTTTCTTAAATTGTCTGCATAATTATGTTTGCAGCAATTTATTATTCAAGTAAAAAAAATGAATTTAAAATAACTTTCAATCTTGTATAATGATTACCACCTCTAGAAATTAATTTTTTAAGCTGTTTTGGGGCTGACAGAGGACTTGCAGGGAAACAAAATAATATTATATATTCATGCTAAAACTTTAGAAAAACATTGGTCTTGTTTTTTAAATTTTTGTTTTGCCTGTCTTGAGCTGACAAAGACAAAACAGAAATGAGCAAAACCACAGAGATAGGAAGACAGGAAGGTGGGGTGGGTGAAATATGTGTTTCCAATTGAGGGAACAATGTTGACAAACTGACTTTAAAAACAAAGACTGACAGAATGAGTTGCCAAACTCAACAGCAGCTGCTGAAATATAAATACAGCTTCAACAAGTATAAGAAAACTTAATAGAGATGTAAACAGAAACCCATTACACTTAATTAGTTATTGTATCCTGAGAATAAATATTAATATTTTCACAATCTATACAAGCCTATTCCAGTGAAGTTCATCTTGGATTTTCATATCCTTCTGTCTCCATCTGCCTCTGTTGGATGATTTCTCTGTCGAGCTCTCACCACAGTTTTCCATTCATCATCCTGACATTGTGTTTGAGCAGCTTTGAAGGGGGCATCTCTTTGCTCAACACCCTTGTCTTACCTCACTTTGTTTAAGACATCTCAAAAACAATCACAAACACTTTACTCATTTGTTATTTATAAAGCAGGGCATTCAATCCTGGGAATTCATGTGCAAACAACAACTGTTGCTAATTTCATTTTGCCATGATAAGCACCTGAGAATTGCTATTCATTCTCTAAATCTTCTGCTCCCAGAAGACGGGATGGGAGAGAACACAAAAGAAATCTACAGTCAGCACCACAGGTGTGGACAGTTCTTGGACCCAAAAGCATGAAGCAGAACTAATGTAATAAAAGAAGGCTTTACTTGGTGAAGAGGAGGCTTACTTTTGGCTGCAAGCAGCCAGTCAGAACAGACAAACAAATCCAAAGGGGCAAGGCAGGCAGGCAGATAATCAAAGACAGAAGATAGATGAAAAATGGTAGGGGTAAGCATGCAGAAACAGCACTCCACAGAACGCTAGAAAGCAAAATAGACTTGCTATGACAAACAACAGAAGTGAGCCTTTTATTATTTGAGAGTATTATGAAATAGATGAGGAAGTCAGGTGATCAGAATGAGAGATAAACCTGACATGCAACCTTCACAATTATTCAAATGCATGTGTTTGGATATGAGTGTTTTAATTTGAAAACAGAGCTGTAAGTGCATTAAGAGAGTTTTAAAAAGTGATGAAAACTTCCATTATTTTTCTTATAACAGTTTCAAAAGCTCATACAGCCTTGCAGGACATAAAATTGAAGCTGGAAATTTGATATGCCTAGAACAGAGAGAGGATATTATAAGAAATGACAGTTCATAAGAATCGTCCTCTAAACTTGACATATCGTACACACACACACAAAATAATCTAATACAGTTTTTATAATGCTTTTTTCTGCTGATTTTTGTGGTTTTGCATTTCCTGCATTGTGTGTGTTTGTGATGCTGTGCAAGCATAAATCAATAAAGAAAAAACTTTTTTCATTTCAGGTTGCTTTTACTGTTACATTATTGACAATTTTCATATACACAGAGGGCTCACTTTCATGTTTTTTTTTTTTTTTAAATACAAAATACAAAGTACAATCAAATACGTTTTTAATATAAAACTGGTTTACAGAAAGGCTGACTGTGCTGTGTGTTCATAAAGAAACACATAAATGTCACATAAGCAAACAGGAAGACAGCATATAACATGATTCTAGAGTGAATGAAAGAATATCAATCACTGTGATTCTGGTAGTAAAAAAAAAAAAGCAGATGACATGAAGTTGTAATTCCAACACTGGGAGAGAATAAGATGACATCAGTTTTGATATCCATGCATGTAGTATGTATGTCTTTGGATATTCATATACATTTAATCACACCACACAGTAACATACCCACATACTGAAGTTGCATCGATTTTTCATTTCCTGTGGTTAACTGAGATAATAGGTATTCAAATGGTTTAAGTGTTGTCATATTGTCATGGACAGATTTCCCCAAGGGGACACCCTCGTCTCCACACAACTCTATCATGAACAGATTATGCAATAAAGAATTAGAATGTGCAGTAATGCCCTGAGGGCGCTCTGCAAAAAGCCTCAGGCTGTATTGAATACAGTGCTTATGGAACAGAGACGTGGTTGAACTGCAGAGTGTGGAAAACAGCCTTTTTTATGACAGAATTATTATAGTAAACAGGATTATTATTAAGACTAAAGCCCGAATTTGAAACTGAGCAATTGCAGTGTTTGGTGATCCGCGAAATCTGTTGGTAATCTTTCATGTGCAGGGGAGAGAAAACCAGGTTTTCATACATGTTCTGTGACGTTTTTCCTCATGTTTCTGCCATCTACATGTCTGATGATGGAAATATAATTTGCATAATTATTTATGATGATCTTATTTTCTCACTTGGCTCACCCCGATTCTTTAATGTATGCAGAAAACTGTTGACTGGAAATCTGTAACTTATGAAATTTTTTCTTGCTTTAAATCTCCCAGTGGCACTCTTACAACGTTGCTTTTGTTGCTCTTGGTGCTTGGATTGTTGCTTTATTCTCTTAAAATGTATGTTTTATCACTGCTCTCTGGCAATATCTCTCACTTTGCCTTGATCTTATGATATCATGTTAGCTGTTTCCACATTAAACATCCATAAATCCTTTTCTAATTTCTCTCTCCGTGTCATCTCTGCTATTGCAATTGAATGCTCTTCTCAATAAAGATATCGGTTGAATCAAGCATGTCTGAAGAAGAAATGGGAATTTTTAAATGAGTTTGAGGTGCTGTATCCTTTCATAGGTGCACACACATTCAGATGGAGATAGGAGACACATGTTTTGTTTGATGCAGTTCAAGATTATGTGAAAAATCCAGAGGGCATATGATAGATGCAGTGTTTTGCTGTTTCCCTTAACCACATTTCCATGGAAACAAGTAAGGAAGTATCTTCTTCTTAATCACCAAGGGCTGACATTTTGTTTCAAGTTTCCAAAAGGTGTTAGGTGAAAATACTGTATTTACACAGCCATCTTTTGTTTTTCTCTTATTAGTTCTCTCAGTGTATTTATTTAAGATGCTATCATACATTAACAGTGACTCATCTTTATTAAAACTATAAAAAGCACAGAAAATATATTCTCAAGACCAAGACACACGAATGATTTAATTACCACAGGAACCATATTTAAAAAATAATCAAATTTAATCAGATTGGGTTGTGTTGTAGTACCTGCAGCATTATTCAAAGTGCTGTAAACATCCCCCTCTACAGTATTTATATTGTCTTTACTGAGCCTTAGATAGAGGACACAGAGTAATTGAGATGCAGCATTTGCATTTAGATCTATATATTAACTGATCATAAAGAGATGTCCTGCTAAGACCTTATTGCCCTTGTATTTAATCCACACACAGGTCAGTCAGTCAAAGCAATCATTTACTGTCCAAACACACATCAAGCTGAAAGAAATAACCTTGGTGCTGCTTTATTGGAGAAAAGAAGCCCTGTAGATTAGTTGGACTGATGGGACATGGGCTGCAGGGTTAGGTGATAAGAACTTCAAAATTAAACTTGAACCTGGGAAGCTAGGCGCCTTCAGAAGAAAAACAGTGGCTCCTGCATGACACAGCGATTGTTTCTTTTTTCTTTTTGCCGAAGACACAAAGATCACCCACAATGTTATCTCGTCAGTCCACCAGTGCATCAATCAAGGCCCGGGCTGCTGGGAATCGACCCCCTTTGGTCCAGAATCAATGCCCTCTCCCATTCTCATTGGTACAGCAAAGATTGTCAGAGATACAGCAAAGGAGCGCCCTGCCAAATCCAGCACTATATGTTCTAAATGGGGGAGACTATTAACTCAGTGACACGCACTGTCTCTCTCCTTTCTTCTCTGCTCAGCCCTTTCCTTTATCAGTCTCAAGAGGACTAGATTGAAAATGTTACGATAAAAACAGTTTTTCCTATTGTGATATTTGGTTCGTATACAAAAATGACCTTCAATCTAAAAATGTGTAATCTTGTTCTTTATCAGCAGCCAGAATCGGTATCAGTATCACTGCGCTCAATATGATAGATATGTGCCATCAAGCATCTTTATCATTCAGATTATGGAAATCCTTGTTGATGGAACGCACTATTCTAAAACATTTAAAAACAATTAAAATAAAATAATTGAAATGCTGATTTTTCTACAAAATATACTACACTATGACAATAGTTTACCTATGTAATTATTTTATTGTTTCATGTTTAAGTTCTGGATTAAAATGTGATATCAAGAACCCTTTAAAATCTGAAAAAATACCAATATCTTCTGTCTTTCTTTTCCCCATACATTACATATAAACGCAGTAACACCAGAAGTTTCAAAAGTTTGACTCTGACCCAAGCAGAAGTACAACAAATATGCACAAATAGAGCACTTTTCATGTTCGGACTACACATCCCAGAGTTCCTTTCTTCGAGTAACCTCGCGCTTCAGACTTCCTGTTTGGGTGCCGCAGCTGGAAAAATGGCAGCTGAGACAGGGAGATATAGGAGTGCAGTTAGCAAAAACAAAGACCCCTCTGGTCTTCTTATCTCTGTCATAAGGTAAGTTTTGTCACATTGTAAATATCTGCTGTACAGCGCTGTTAAAACGCAATATAGCTCCTGAGCCTTGCTTGTATTTGCTTCCTGAATGGTTCACAGCTAGCTTTTATGCTAAAGCTACGTTAGCAACATCCTTCCTGTATTGTTGATTATTTTTAGGAAATTGAAGCTCTCGCCTTTGATATTGACATTTATGATGCCAGTAATATGTCTTAATATTAACTCACAGCGGTTTTATTTATCGTTATTCCTGATGCAGAAGAAAAGGCTGAATGTTGGCCACAATGTGTAGCAGTCAAATGCTGTCAAATGTAGCAGGAAGCAATGTTTTCCTCTTAAATATTTACCACTTTGCAAAAATTGTGCAGTAATCTTTATATTCACGTCGAAACAAACAAAGTGTAAAATGCTTTCTGAGATGTCTCTTTGCCAAAGTTAGAAACGACTTGCCTGGGAATTTATTTCTTGACTTTGAAGAGCCTTATTACTCGGATATAGCTTATCGTCCAAACTTTTTTAGCTGAAAAAGTTGCATTATATATAAATTCACACACGGCACCAACTGTGACCTCACTGTGACCCCTGTAACAGTTTTGACAGTTGTAATGGGAAGTTACACCACTGCGTTTTAGATAGGTAGGAAAATGTACACTAAATGATTGGGAAACGGCATGTCAGGGCTGTAATGGATCCATTAGAATAATGTAAATCAAGAATATCTTTGATTATTCGGAGGATATAACCAGCTCTTACTGCCTGATATTTAAAGAAATGCTGACAACACCACTTTTTATGCTAATGTTAGATCCTTTTGTTACAGCATCAATGAATCAATTGCAGTCCAAGTTCAAAGTTTTTGTCCTTTTCTACCTCATGCCACTTTCAAGTACCTTATAAAAGCTGTTATTTATATTTTATATATCTTGCTCAAACTATGCTTGTGATTCCCATTTCCAAAGGGTATTCATTCAGACTCATGACGTAGATTTAGTTTTTGAGTTTGTTCAGGACTTTCATTTCCCTCCTCCTCCAATGAAGGACCCTGTCCAGCAGCGATGATGTGCAGGATAGGGAGACAGAGAAGGGTCGCCTGGAAGAGGCCTTTGAGACGTGCGACAGGGATTTGGATGAGCTGATTGTTCAGCATTATGCCGAACTTACCACTGCCATCAGGACCTACCAGAGCATCACGGAGCGCATCACCAGCTCCCGAAACAAGATCAAACAGGTAGAAATGAAATACTTGACTCCAAAAATGGACACTTGAGGGTTTGCGAAAATTAATGCTGAATTAGCCTACTTCTTTGGTTGCTCTGATAGATTTCAGAGCTGTGACTCTAAGCTGTACAATTAAAAACAAAACACATTTTTCGTTCATTTTCATTTGTCTACTCCTTCATGAAAAGGGCTTCTTATCGCAGTTTCTATGCTTTTTTTTTATTCTTGGAGACTGAAAGACTTAATTAACACAACTCCTGTTCACCCAAGAAAAAAACTGCCTACTTAAAAATTGTCAGCTAAAGTCAAAATCCTCGGCCTTCAGACATATTTTCTCTATCACGCTTGCAAAAATGTTTAAAATGTGAAGGTAATCTCATTTTTCCCTTCCTTGATCATGCTAGTACCATGTGTCCTTGTGCTTTTTGTGAGGAGAGTAAAACTAAATTTTAATTAAGGTCTGCTGGCACAGTTCTGTCTTCAAATGTTAACTTAGGAAATACATTTTACTTTTCACCCTTGCATTGCCCTGCAGACAGTGAATATAGCAAGTAACAGGTGTTATAATAACATTATCAATGCTCAAATCTTTTCAATTTTACTTGTAAGAGTGTGAGAGGGAATCACTATTTGGAATGCCAGCACTTGAAAATAAATTATAAAACTGTTATTTGGCCATTTTTATTTTTAAATTATTTTCACTGGACTTCATGGTTTGCTAATGTGTGTCCAACCCCAAATCATGTTGTTTCAGAAATGTGTTTCTTAATGATTTAAGCCTAAATGATCCATGGGACCTCTGGCAATCTCCACTGACATGACTGCCTTAAGGACGCTGTAGGCTTCAAGTATATTCTCAGCATATGTACAAATAGTTTGATGTACACTTAATGCTTTTTTACGTGAACTGCTGTACCTGCAATGTTCCTTTTGCAAAAGTATTGTCTCATTTCTATTCACTCGCTCCTGCAGGTGAAGGAGAACCTCCTGTCTTGTAAAATGCTGCTTCACTGCAAAAGGGATGAGCTGAGGAAGCTGTGGATAGAGGGCATCGAGCACAAGCACGTCTTGCAGCTGCTTGATGAAATTGAAAGCATCAAGCAGGTGCCTCAACGGCTGGAGGCATATATGGCAAGCAAGCACTACCTTCATGCCACAGATATGCTGGTGAGTAGACAAAAGGCCAGAGATCTGGTCATTTAGGAGCATGCATGTTTATGTGTGAATGTGTGTGTGTGAGCTAGACAGTTTCTTAGTTGAGGCAGAGAGACTGAAAGAGACAAAAAAATAAATTGTGCGATAGATTTTTCACTTCTATATATGCAAAATGAACAGTTTGCTGGCTTGTTTCTGAAGTTAGGGAAAGCCTACTGACATAATTGATGCATATGAGGCAACAGTGAGGCAGTACTGTCCTTCTGAGACCCATGGTGTGCACAGTACACATGCATAAACACCAGTTTCTATGAAGTGCTAATGCTAAGATTGATTTCTTGGCACGTCTCAAGCCCTCTAAAGAATCGTTTTTCGAGCTCTGAACAGTCCAGTGGGTGCAACTCTTTTGCTTCAAGAGAACATCATCTAAGTGCAGCAAGGGCGCTGCAGGTGTGTATGTTTGCGTGTTCCCTTGTTCCTTTGATGTGTGTTTTTCAGTATGCTCGACAGGGGAGTTGGAGGATGGTACTGAGGACTAAACGGCCAGACTGTGTGATCCCTTTGCTCCTATCCCTTTACTTCCCCTTCCACTCTCCCTTCTCTGTCACACCCACACATCTTCCTTCAGACTTTGCTAATAATTAGTTTGCTAGAATGGGGTTATCTGAGGAGGAGGAAAAAAGAGGGATGATGGTATGCCCAAAGGACCATGAAAAATCCTCTTTGTGGGGGTGGAAAGAAGTGGAACTTCATTCAACCTGTGCTCAGTCAGTATGGCGTGTTTTGAAAGGTTGTGGAAAGTTCAAAGTCAGTTGGACGCGTCGCCTCTGTCTTGCATACTTCAAATGCGCTTTAGTTGATCAGGGTAGTGGACTTTCATTGGTATGTAGAAAGCACACTTTTAAGAAAGCACATTTTATATGCTTGGACATATCAAAATGCTGTTGGATTCATTCGTTCTACCTTTTGCTTTGGCAACACATTTATGCAGGTTATGAATAAATAATGTAGGGAAAGTCCACTTTAAATAACCCACACTTAAGCCGAAGTAGAAGATGTTAGCTATGATTATAAAATAGCAAAATGACATGCAAGAAATAGCACATTTTGTCCACCGGCTCTCCAGATTTTTGTATATAATTTCTGTCGTTTTGACAGAATAGACTTAATACTTGAGAGCTAACATATTAACTTGAAATAAAGTAAATTACAATACATGTATTATTACAATAATACATGCTGAAAAAATGTAGGTATCATTTAGTTATAACAGCCATTTACGTAATTCAATGTATTCTTCAAAATGCTGTCTCTCTTTGAACGATTCAATGCATGTTTGTTTCTGGCTCACATAAACTTGTTGAATGTATGTGGCATCCATGTTATAAGTTATGAGGGGGGAAAAGAATCTCAAAGTGACCCCCACAGAGATATGACATTTATTCTTTCTTTAATTATATTCATTATTTAAAAATATACATATAAAATATGGTTACCTGACAGAATATGACAGCCCAAGTATCAATTTTTGCATTGTTCTCCACATTTCCCCCTGATATACTGTATAATGCCTAGACACACTCACTCTGTCTCCCCGCTGTAACATCACACTGCCAGTGTCACTTCTCTGAGAGTCCCTGAAGTGTTTATTCCCATCATGCTGTCACTCATTACAGCACTCATCTGTCAGATTAACGTCTCCCTGGTTTCACATGCGCCTTCTGTTGCCTTCTGTATTTCCTCTCTATTCCTCACCCTCTTCCATTCTTCCTTTTCCAAAAAGTTATAAATATTTTCTGCTTACATTTTTTTTGCATTCTATATCTAGGGTGTCAAGAGTACACTAGGCTAGCAAGGATTTGACTTTCTAGACTATCGCTCGTTCACTGTATCTCATTCTCCATGATAATATGTGTGTGTGTAAACAGACACGCACACACACAGCCTTAACTCTCAGGGCAGACAATTAGAATTCAGACTATGCTCTGTGTCAGCTATTGAATTGCTTAGATTTAGACACCATGGCTTTGGTTAAAAATGAGACAAGCTTTGGTTTCAGAAAAAGTCCTCTCCTATCCTATGTCTTCTATCATTCCCTTGTTCCTGTACTGTCATAAAACCCAGGTGCACATACACCACTGCTCACACTTGGAGTTTCGTGACTGGCCTGCTGTCATTCTTCTCTTCTCTTCTCTTCTCTTCTCTTCTCTTCTCTTCTCTTCTCTTCTCTTCTCTTCTCTTCTCTTCTCTTCT
>JAOWBC010000904.1:6744761-6772603 GCA_028566105.1 Hypoplectrus providencianus | reverse complement strand
GTGTGTGTGTGTGTGTGTGTGTGTCTCTCTCTCTCTCTCTCTCTCTCTCTCTCTCTCTCTCTCTCTCTCTCTCTCTCCCTGTGTGTGTTCTTCTCCGAGCTAGCTGAATTTCTCCCTAATACTCTTTTAATAGGAGGTGTGTAATTTAATTTTATATATCAAACTTTTCTGAGGCATTAATCATGTTTAGACCCACATTTTAGCCTGAATTTGTGATAGAACATGAGGATTATTCCCTAAATTTAACAAGCATTTTTACCCATCCATGACTAAGATTTGCTCCAATATAAATACTTGAAATAAAAAAGTACTCTATATTTAATTCCGGAGAAAGTTCAGCAAAATCTAATTAAAGTGGTAATTTCTCAATAGCAAAATCAGAATTTAACTGTTTTTTTCAACCAGTGTACAACAATTGCATTCCTTGCCTATTTAAAAAAACTATAATTTAAATTATATACAAACAAAATATTACAATTTGGTTGTATGTGATATGAATGTAAAACATGGCTGTTGAATAAATATATAAATAAATCTTCTGTAAAACTGTACCTAGTAAGTTGTTGCTAAAAGTTGCATTGTTCCAATTCCTGTGCAGCAGTTTGCTTTTAGTTACGTAGGACTGTGTTGGCTTTCATACAAATAGTTCAGTTTGACAGTAGAAGATTTTTATGACAACTTAATTTTATAAGATTAAACAGATCTTGATAACCTTTTCCTGTCAGGATATAAACACAGTTTTTAAAAAGGCAATACATCAAACTGTATCTTATTGCAGTACTCAGCATATCTTAAAACCCTGACTTGAGTATAGTGATATTATTTTACAGGGTGTCCATAAAAAAATCTCTTTACACACAATGAAGCAAAACAGGAGGGTCCTGAATTTGTTGCCATGTTGGCTGTAGCAGAGCCTCATCAATGGTCCAATTTATCAGTGCTCTTTAGCTTTAGGTCAATGATGTTCTGTATCTTTGTTCCAGACACCAGATCTTTAACAGAAGCCCACAGAAAGATGGAGCCCATCCTGTATCAATAAACCAGGATACACATTTAGCCTTCTCTGGAAGAGGAGACATTTTTATAGGGGTTCATTTACCAAGACCTGTTTCAAACTGTTTAAGTAGATAAAATGACCACAGCCCATCTCTTTCTCCTTCACGCCATGTCTCGTCTTCTTCCAATAACTCGAGTTGTTTCCAGCTGGCATGCATGAATTCATAAATACAAGAGTGTTAAGGTGTATGCATATGTGTCTCTGAAGGTGTGATTGTGCATAGGCATGTACTGTAATAGCTCTCCTGTACCAGCGCAGTTATAGGAGGCATTAAGCCATTCCCCAGCATGCGATCACTGCCAACACCCAGTTGCCAGGGGTTTCACTCTCCCCTGTCTCTGCGATGTGAGATAATGTAATCTCTTGATTAGAATACTCATTACGTGAAATGAGGTTTTCTTATTCACTCACTCGTGTTATTATTTCCTGACCGATTGTATCAATATGAAAGCCCCTCGTCCATCCTGCCCTCCCTCTTGCCATTTCTCTCATCTCCTGCTTGTTCTTTCGCCTTTCTCTCCCACTCTCCATTTCCCTTTGCTCCTTCTTTCTTCAGCATCATTCCTGCTGCTGCCTCTGTATTACACGCTCTCAATTTCCCAATACCTTGTATATACTCTTCTTGCTCCTTGTAATTTCCTCCTTTATCTCATTACCTTGCTCTCTTTTTCCCTCACAACTCCCACACTCCCATTCGACCCCTTCGTTTAGCCCACTCTGTCTTACAGAGTCAAATATCCAAAAAGAGAGAAATTAAATTGTAAATGATATGTAGCCAGTCCTTGTCTCAGGTGTTTAGACCCCTCAAAGGGGCAGGAACCTACACAACATTGGTCAAAATTGTCTCACAATCTGTGTTAGTCCCTCATAATATCGTCTCTTCTACTTGTACTAACAGTTTGCATGCAGAAATGTAATATAAAAGTGACACAAAGCCTTTAACAGAAGAGGACAGTTTTTTCCTCTTCACAGTAAAATAATTTGAATCCCTGCCTGTCTTGCACCTCTTACATATTGCAGTTCACATCTCTGACATGTACAGAAACCTCTTGGTAGGTGTTTTTTCCCCCACTTTGAGACGTGGAGATACCAGGTTGACCTTTCCACATGACATACCGGCAGACAGATGCAAGAGCCGACAGAAACACAGGGTGCACACAGCTACACGGCCTTGGCAGAGAAACGCCGTTCATCAATGTGTGACTGGGGCCCGATAGGCTCAGAATGGGGAGTGGGTAAACACGCTTTTTGAAAGTCAAGATTCATGTAATGGTTCTAATCCCTGATCGGAAATGCTGGGGATGCTTCTGCTGTTAATTCCGGTGTGGAAGTATTGATTCAAAGCAGAGAAGACTGGATGATAATCAGTGGTATTGACGCTGGAAGGAGCGTTTTAAGGTTACATCACACTTTTCCAAGCTCTCTGTAGCATGGGTTCGAGAGTATATATATTGATTATTCACACTATTATTGAATTTACATTTCTGAGTGTACACCACTGCGTGCCTTTGCTGCTCTCTACCTCGATTCATGATTGCTTTTTTTCCTTTTCCATCAGAAACTAGCCCGCTCTTCAAAGCCGTCTGTTATATCAAAGAAATCACAGTGACTTGAATTTCTCTGTATCCATAAATGTTTAATATGCTTCCCCTTCCAAAAATACGATATAGTAGCACCTGACAGTCTGTCAGCCTGGCAAGTTTAACGTGATGTTCTCTGAGTTAAAATGTTTGTCAAAACAACATTAGGTGCCAAGCAAGAAAACTCAAACGTTCCCTTTGAATCATTAACGAGACGGAAGTCACAATACGTTAGCAGGTAATTGGGTAACATAGTTCATAAAAGATCACAGTTCATAAACCTCTCCATGAATTCTTCATTAAGAGCACCCAGTGGGAGTGTTATTTAATGTACTGTATATTGGCCACAGAGTGTCTCCGGCTACTGACGTCCATCACCCTTTGACCTTGTCGGCCGTTCGGTTTGAGGCATGCGAGTTTGTTAATTAGCTCGGCATTTGCGCATTCTGCAAGGATTTGTGGCTGGGTGACTGCATGCCATGTCCGTTGTCTGCTGCAAGTGTGTGACCAGAGTGCAAATCACACTTTTAATGAGTGGCTTCCTCTCAGCAGACAAGGAACTTTGAGCCTGTATTCAAAAATATGGATAGATGTTGACTATCTGTCTTGTGAAAATAACTGATTTCTAGATCATAGAACGTCACAAGAGAAACTTCAACTTGCACACATTAACATTTTCTAATGTAGCTGGAGATAAGAAAGCGCGCAACAGGAGCTGGGCTTTTTTGATCTGGGCTCCTAATGAAAAGTAAAATTCTAAAAAAGCAAACTTTGATCAGATTGTAGATACCTGTCCCTGCTTCAGAATAAGCTTGGTGGCACTAACCAGTGAAATCCCCTCTCTCTTCGGCTTTGGCGGTATCTCTGAAGCTTTGCTTTCATTTACTGCTAAGAGAATTTTTTTAAATTTGATTGATCCAATATTCTTTCCTGTTTTATTCATTTCTGACCCCATTCCTCATCCTCTTTCCGACTTTTGTTTTTGTTAATAAGCCAATAGCTCAGTTTAAAGTTGCTTCATAGATAAATAATTTCATTGTCACAGATTAACCAAGACAAAGGAAGGTTATGTTTATGCCAAAAATATATAAATATAAGTGGCTTAAATATGCACTGCCTTCTCTTGTCTCATCAACAGAGTGAAAATGAGGCGAATTGAACTGCCAGAGAGCAGCCAGGAGACAATGATCTCTTTTAATTAGATATGAAGCACAGACATCGCTGCGTTGTTCTCGCCCAACATTTTAATCAATGTGTCACATTTATTCTGCCCTCACAAGTGCTGTCATATTTACATATTGCTGGAGCGCACTGAAGGCTACCATCTCCATGGTAAAGATGCTTCCCTCACAGCTCCACACACCCCTCTCACCCCCAGTCCCACCCATATTCATTACATTGAAATCACTGGAGACCTGGAGACTTAATCAACTGCTTATGCATGTTTTTAGAATCATTTCCTCGGCTTGTTGATATATTTTGCGACTCAGTGTTGCAAAAGGTTCTTGTATTGTAAGCTCTTAACATTGGAAAAACCATCAGCTGTTTTTTTTATGTACAGTTTGGTCCATTCCATCCATAATTCATCCATGTAATGTGTAATTTTCTGCTGCTATGGTTCTCTCAAGTCAAAACAATAACCAATGACAGGACATAGCTGTGTTTGCTTTTTCTCACATTCTGAGACCAAATTAAAAGGAGTTCTCCTCCTCTCCCAAACAAACGGGCCAGAGGATAAACATGTTAAAACACTTACTAAAGCAGGTTCATCATGAAAACTCTGTTTTTCTGATGCTGTTTAGCATACTGGTTGTAACACTAGCTGCTTCCAGCGTTTGCTCATCTTGATTTCCCTGAAAACCTCCAGATGTCTTACATGGAGTGTGTTGAAATTACAGATTTCTCTAGGTTTAAAAATTGTTGGAAACATTTAGAATAATGTAAGTTTAACACAGCTTAACAAAATATAATATAAGTCTGGTTGTTGACATTTTAATATGAAAATGTTAGATATTATACTTTCAAATCAGTCATGGTACTGGATCGCTGTATTGTCAGTGATCTGTATCTGGCCTGTTCTTTTGTTATTCGGACAAAATATACAGTAATTCTTGATGGTATCCATAGAAACATCATTCATGACTACAAACTATTGTTTTATTGCTTTTTCTTCATTGTTCAAAACAATAAATCCACATATAAATGTTTTCACATCAGAAACCGTGTTGGGGACACTGCAAGGACACAGAGAGAAATGAAATGGGTTTCAGTGAACACACAGTCACATCTTCCATTCCTCCGTCAACAAGATAGCCTTCAAAAGATTGACTAGATGCGGCACGCTCCAGGTGGGAACCCCCACTGGTTAGCGGTAGTTCAGTTCTGTGGCAGTAGTTGTGGCTGGAGCTCTGTCAGAACTTGTGAAGGTTATTGAAGTTTCTGGAACGCAATCAATACAGGGTGTATAAAGAACACTTTCTTTGACGGCCAAGGACACTTTGGGCTTTAACTTGAAGCTAGAAGCAAGGGATATCAGTCAATATGTTTTGTGACAAGACACCAGCCAAGGGATTTAATGGGAAAACAGCCGATTTCAATAAAGCCTTGAGAGAGGAGCAAAGTGTTGAGATTTATCTCTGGGCTGCTTTTAAGATGACTAAATAAGGAGGAGAGGATAGAAACAAGGAAGGAAAATGAAATGATATTTATTTCTTCAATTTTAGCTGATTGACTGCCAAGTTAATCCTGTGACAAGTGCTCACCTGCAAACCTTTGAGTGATGCTCTCTTAATTGCACTGATTTGTTGGGTGTTAGGGCTCTAATGGACAGAATAGAGGATGAGAGTACACTTTATCCAAGAGTGACATCTGGACGTTTGGTTTGGAAGAAATAAATGGGGGTGTTGGTAATGAATTACAAAGATAGACTTCAATTAAGCTTTTCTCTTTTGTTTAATAGAACTTTACACTCAGCCCAGTAGACTGATTTGAGTTTGAGGACGAGACCCAAGACTGAAGTGCAGAACAAGGTTGTTTTGTCGAAGGAATTACATTTAGTACTTGCTAGTGGATATGAATGTCTTTGTTAGGGGAAAAGCACCTGAAAGAGATTTGAGTTTTGCATGTGCGCCCACTCACATAAGCCCCCAAACATGCACACACACTGTGAACTCTTGAGCCTATTCTTAGTATCTGGTGTGAAGAGCCACTTGCCTGAAGTCTCACATTGGTACATAGCACCTTTTTTTCATCCACTGTTTCTCAGATTCACCCATGAATATTGATTTTTACAGAATTTGGGCAGCTCATTTCCTCCTGTCCTTTTTCTCCATCAACTCTTCGTAACCTTTTAATGGAAGTTTCAGTGGAAGTTCAAAGAACTAATGTAGCATAGACGAACATTTTTTTAAGGAAATGTTGTTAAGAGGTTGGCTTTTTAAATACAATTTTTTTTTTAGCTTCTAAGAAAGAAATGTGGAAAGAGACATTACTTTTCCATCTGGGACTTCCTTTACAACCATTAGTCTTCGTCCAATAGCAGAGCGAGTTACCGTCAGATGATATCGATGCTCCAGGCTTTTACTAAATTAGATATGGCTCCAATTTGGAACCGGGCTCCGGGGGCCATCGCTAATTAATATTGTAGACCACTGAATGTGTTTATTTTGGTCACTTGCAGATCTGTGCTGCATTGATGTGATCCTCTGGGTGCAATCACTGAAAGAACTCATTGTTTTGCCTTTGTCTGTGCCTTTTGTGTCCCCATTGTTTCCTAATTACAGTTTTGCTTATGTCTTTCACTCTGTCTAATTTCATCTTGTGGTCACTCTCATATCTTTGCACAAACAATTCTCTTTATCTTGTTTGCCTTTTTGTAATCCAAATCCTTTGACTGTTTCTATTTCATTGTTGTCATGTTTTTTCTGAGTATGCCTAACTGATGAGCTGTGCAGTCATACACAGGTGACACTAATAGGATCTAGGTCTCTTTGTTGCATTAGTCATACCAATTTAATGAGATTTCATATGCTTGACCTGATGGCTTGTAGAGAAGAGGAAGTAAGGAGGGGAAATTGTCTAATGGAGACGCGTAAAGTGTGTGCAGGTCATACAGTATGAGTAGATTTAGAAAAAGATGGACTGTTCCATTGTTTTGTTGTTCAGCCTTCTATAGACATAAATTGTGTTTCCATCATGAAGAGCTTGATGGAAATACCAAAATTCGTCTTTTTCAGAAAATAATGAATGGACTAAATAGGAGACAGAAAGGCTTTTTTTGAAGACCTCTCCATTTTCTCTCATGGGTGGACAAGCAACACCTTCGTCTTTTCTCGCTTGTGCAATTTTTTTTCTTCTACTTGCATGTTTATGCAGGTTTGTTTATTTGCTCGAAACTAGTCGATGGAAATGTCCCCAATTTGCATTTTGTTTAATCTGAAATTTTTGCTTGAACTTTCGTCAAAACAAAGCTTTAAATCAGTTTTGATATCAAGCTAAACAAATAAAGTATGATATATGTATTACATTTTGGAACAAGATAAACATCTTTTGTCCTACATTGTGTCCATAGAACTGCAGCTACACATATTTTCCAGTATGTTGGATTTTATTCGTTGGAGAAGGATGATTGCCAACAAAAACAAAACCTTTAAAGGTTATTATGGTGCAATATAGTTCTCAGATCATAGCCACCTGAGATTTATATAGGTATCATCCTCAGGCTGGCTGTTAAATAGGAACTGTAGCTTTAAATTCCTGACTTCCTGCTGTATTTGGAGCATTTAATGGTGAGCTACTAGGTTGTGCCATGTTGCTATGAAGCAGGTGCAATGGAGTGTATAGTGGGTGATGGTTCCACACTTTTACCTTGTATAGATACTAGTCTGCCTATATTAAGCCCCTTGGAATGGAGTCGGTGGAGATGATGGTGACTCACCAGAGTGCTCACATTTCATGTTGCTGTGATGCAACTGTAATTAGAAAACTTTGTTGTTTAAAAAAAAAAAACTTACCTAAGACACTGTCTTGACAACTAAGGCTGAATTGTTCAGTTCCTGGGATTGTTGTTCTTCATAATTAGTTTGTACTCTACACAATTAGATTGAGATATATTTAGTCTGTGTCATTCAAGCAACTTGTAACGAGAAAAAAAACAAAATATCGCAGTAGTTTGGCAGTGAAACAAACTAACCTTTCCAGGGCCAATGTAGCGCTTGTTATCGAGGCAGCTTTGTAGAGTCGAGGTGGTGTTGAGAAAAACTTTTTCTGTTAATAAAGTCTTGTGCCCTCACCAGAATTAGCCGGAAATCCTTTAGGAGAGGTGGAGAAACCAACAGTCTTTCTTTAAACTTCACATAGAGGTGTTAAATAAGCAACAACTCGTTATTTAACTTGTTTTCTCTCTTTGTCTTCCTCATTTTTCTCTTTAGCATTCTGTTCAGTTTTCACTCTCCACCTATAATCCTTTGCTCTTTCTATTCTCCACAACTCCACCTTTATCTCTCCTTCCGTTACTTTCTGCGTCCCATCCCTCTCTTCCTCTATCTTTCTCTCTGTCCTAGCAGTCCAGTTAATTGCCTCCAAAGTTCACTCTGTCTCTTGGCTAATGCAATTTAAGTAGGGTCGGAGCCCCTTCATCAGCCCAGTGCTGGCATTTCATTAAGTCTACTTGGGCGTTAGCTTGCAAGCAAGTGGGGGTTTCGCTCCATCAGCTCATCATTAGTAATTAATACACTGATAGGATTAGCGGCAGCACGGGGGTAGTGGCAAGTGGAGGCCCGGGTGTTGCGAGTTGGAGAGGGCATGTGTGATATGGCCTCCAGCACTGCCTGTGATGTGGGAAGTATGTTAGAGAGTAATTAAACGTGTGCTGGAAGATATTGTGTGCATGTGGAAGTTGGGTATTTACATATATGACCAGTTGCTATGAAACTGGACTTATTTCACATTAAATCAAAACCAATTTAAGATTCACAGATGCAAATCTTTAGCTGTTTTTATCAACAAATAACCAAGTAACCATTTTTTTAATTACCGTAAGCTATTTAAAACTCTGAATGAACTCACACTCACATGAGACTGTAACTTAGATCATTACAGTATATGTGGTCTATTTGTTTTATCTTAGAAGAACTTTTTGTATAAAGAATAACCACCAAAGGCATGAAATCTGAAAAATAGTGTACTTTTTTATGCCATTTAATAATTTTGCACTTGATCAGATTTTTATGCATTGTGTCTTAATAACAATAATAATAATAATAATTTTTGGAATGATCCATATATCCATCGATATATCTGTTGGGCTCAAAATAACAAAACATAATAACATTATACCAACATACAGTGCTGTTTCTCTGCACATCAACACTCAGTGTGAATTCTGTTTTTAAAACCCAACAAAAGAAAATTACGAGATACCTGCATATGCCTGATTTTCTCATGCCTTTGCACTTGCATGTGTGTGCACTTAAATTAACATCCATGCAAGCATGTGAAGGCTTTCCCATGCATGACGAGGGGAGCTCTCCGCAGCGTTAATTACATCATTATGGTCGGGATGGATCTCCATCTGCTTGGCCATTACTCCTGTCCCATTCTGGGCTGACCCACACAGCGCCTCAGAATTAGACACACACAGGCTAAATGGCCCTGCTAAATTATGAAGCTATTAGATATGGGAGGCTATTTTAGAACATATGTATTCACACAGAGAGAGGAATGGAGAGGGGCGAGAGAGAGAGAAACAGGGACGATGAACTGAGGTAGACGGTGCGACAGAGAGAGAAAATAGAAATGTGAGAAATGAGAGATGAAGCACTGAGAGATTTTGAAAAATGAGAGCCAATGAAAGCAACAGAGGGGAATGTGCAGATAGAATGATAGAGTAGAGGAAGTTAACTTTCCCTGTCTGGCCACAGTTTCAATGTGCTTGTCCTCAGCTATTGTTAGAAGTTGATAAGATTTTTATGAAGCGAGATAAGACGTTGATGGATTTCACCATGGATCATGCAGACAGATTGGGGAAATGGTCGAAAAAATGTTTCACGCCGGTCATGAAAGAGACCCAGTCATGTCAGTGGCCTTTTTATACCTCAAAGCTTGGATCATCTTTTGTTTTTCAGGCTTTGTAGACAGTGTGTTGGCCTAAATTGTTAAAACCAAGCTCAATACAAAACCTGCTGCAGGGATGTCCGCAGTTGATCTGGTAGATATGTATCTGCTGAACAAGGCATTTTTTTAATTGCAATTTTACATTAAGTGTGATGAAAATAGGAGAATAAATCAGTGAAAGGCTCTTGGAACAATACAACAAAATTAAATGGCAACTAAACGCTTCTGTTAGCACCTTGTCAAACGAAATTGTGAAGCAAGTGAAAGGAAAGCAGTAAAATATGTATATAGAAATAGGTTGGTTGATTTACATACAACAGATAGGCCATACAAAAGATGCAAAATGTTGATATTAATCAACAAACAAATAGATTATATGTTGTATTATATACAGTGTCATATGCTGACCAACAAACAAGGCTGAACCCTGAGCTTATTGTTCCTCCCCTTAATGCCATAAAGAACCACATCATCATAAATTAGAAGCACATAAACAAATCAAAGATAGTTCCTGATTACCATTCCTCAGTGTGGATCTAAGCAAGTTTTGAAATCTGCAAGGGACATACAATTTGGGGCATATGAATTTGAAACTGGGTCGGTAGGATCATTATATTCAGCCTTATTGACTTCTTCAATAATTTTGTGTCCACTGTATGTAATGTATGGAAATATGAGTAAGATGTAGAATAAATGATTAAGTTTTATGGTTGCAGAGGGGGGAATAGCTGCTAGAAACTTCCCATGGTTAGTCTTGTGATTTGATGCATCCCGCATGTTTTTAAAGAATACCATAGATATTCAAGTGTACTTGGATGGAATCTGGTTATTTTAGTCAAGATTATGCTTAATTATATTTCCCCTAAGTTCCCTGTTAAAGGCCAACCTTCATTTTTTTGTAAATTACCCTGTTTATTACCATAAATTCCCATACATTCCCATGAAGATTTCCAGGATTTTGCTATCTAAGTGATTTTTGAGTAACTGTTTTTTTTCTTTGCGTTCATTTTTATGTTTTAGAGCTTTGATTTCATATGATTTATGTGAGGTTTTCAACAGAGTAAATGAATTATTACCACTCCCAAGAATGTGTTTTCATACACCCTCTCAGTTTCCACACCATTAATCATAATGATGTATAAATTAAAGTGACACTGGAAAGAGTGTTAGGTTAAATGTTTCAATGAGGCTGATGAGCCAAACATTTTATTCAAACACATCATAGGAAGTATTGTGTTTTTACAGTTCCACACTATAAACATTTAACACTGCCAAGAGCGGCTCGTTGTTTCACATGTGTTTCTGGAGCTGTACAGAAGTAGAGCATAATCTGACACTTTACAATGTATCTTAATGTGGGTATTTTCCTTTTTCGATAGAGTGAAGCTGCTTTATTAAAACCTTCTGGTTAAAAACTGAAAAAGGTACTCATGAATAAGTTGCTAAGTGAACAGAGCAGGCAGGTTGAGCATACAGGATATGATTGTGAGTGGGAGCTTTAGAGTCATTAATAAGCTTGAGTACTCCATGTTACATTATCTAAGGTGTAATAATAGTAAGAAAGTGCCATAAGAGGAAGAATATGAATGTGATAAATTAAGGTTCTGACATTAAAGTGGCTTTAGTGAATTATTTTTTTCTGCTTCTGACATTTCTGATATTTGTAGATTGTTATGATTGTGCTTAATATCTTGCTAGGAGTCAATGAGTCATCCATATAGATGATAGAGCTTCATTTGCAACAGAAACATTGTAATTGGACTTACTTTATGTATTCTAAAATATTGTCCTGTTCCATTTAAATTGTGCGCAGAATAACAACATCCATATAAAATGTATTTCTTAAACAGAAATACTTAGGGTGCGTGTAAAGATTGAACCCATGCGACCTGGCTGAAGGACATTCTCCCATAAACATAGTACCACAACACTCCTTATTTTGTGCTTTTTAGCTTCTGACTCACTGCTCTGTTTGCTGTTTAGGTCCTGCTTATGGAGTATCTGGATGTAAAGAACAGCCGGAGTGCCACAGAGCCATCGGCTCAGCTCTCCTATGCCAGCACCGGCAGTGAGTTTGCTGCCTTTTTTGCGAAGAAGAAACCACAGCGTGCCAAGCAGTCGCTCTTCAAGTAAGCATCAATTTTTGCTCTTTGCCCTCGTCGACGTAATATGAAAAATCTAAAAGAATAAATAGCCTGTTAAAAAAAGTCTGTGCCAAGTCCCAAGTTTGTTTAGTTAGTCAGGTCATTAGACTTCAGCAGGAGTCAAATTCGCTGACTGATGTGGTGACGGACACTTTCTAAAAGCAACGACAAAACAACGCAAAATATCTTTATGTCATTGTGTAAAAATACTTTCAGTGCCGTATGACTATGTATCATTATTGGGGCCAATTAGACAATGAGGGGACATATTGGACTATGTTGACTGCCATAGCCTAGATAATTAATGGGAAACACTCGCTCATGAATCACTTTCTCCTGTATTGCGTGCTGGACTGTTGTGTTGTGTGCCCACTTGTTGAATCTTTTCTATGTTTTGCAGGTTTGAATCATCTTCTCATGCCATCAGCATGAGTGCCTACCTGAGAGAGCAGAGGCGAGAACTCTACAGCAAGAGTGGAGAATTACAAGGTGAGGAGGAGGGCCGGGGGTTTGGGTGGAGGGGTGAAGTGAAAAACGACAGTTAAGAAAGACAGAGGTAGGGAGGGCTGCCGAAGACTACCAAAACAGCTGGATTGGAGCAGTGAAGTGCAGATGGGTGGGTGGATAGTGAGATGAAGGATAGGAAGATGATGGAGCAGAAGGTGTGAAAAGTATTGACAGACGAGCGGGAAAAGGTAAAGGGAGATCTGACAGTGAAAGGAGAATAAATTGGGCTCGGTTTGCAGTGTGTTGGATAAAGCAGGAGAGAAAAGAGCAGCTGGAACACGGAGCGGAGGTTAAGGTTGGGTGGAAGGATGGAAGAAAAGGGTTGGAGGGAGCGAGGTTACAGGTGTATGGGTTGAATAAAAGGAGACCAGAGAAGAAAATAGAGACCTTCAAGCTGACTGAATGGACAGAAATAATTGGTAAAAGCAGATAGGTACACAAGTAAAGGAATGAGTTGAGCGATTATATAAAACCCTAGAAGGTTGACAGAGGTGAGGGTACTTTGGTTATGTTTGGCTAAGATAGAGGCAGGGTGGTGGAAGGATCCAGCCAGAGAGTGATGGTCGGATTTCCAGGAGGTGGAAGGGTTGGATGAGAGCATGAGGGAGCGTAACAAAAGGCAGAGATTGGGAAGGGCATGTTGCAGGTCGAAGAAGTTACACTCGGGAAAAGAAAGGCGGACAACAGGATTGTGGAGAGCAAAACAGCGATAGAGATAGATATAGAGATTGACGAGAGGCAGAGAGCAGGGTGACTTTGCAGAATCCGCCTACAGGGAGAGGCCTTGAAAACCTCTCACTCACACACACACACACACACACACAGACACACAAAATAGCACAGTGAGTGAGCTGCACAGCCAGACCCTGGAGAGTCTAAGCTGTGCTCGCGCTCCTACTTCTTCTGTTTCTCTCTGTCTCTGCTCTCTGTTTCTCTGCCTGTGACCTTGAGGTTTCAATCAGCAGTGCCTGACAGCGCTGTTTGTCTGCTACCATTCCTTTTTTCACACTAAGCTCCTCATTGACATTGTTTGAATAACACAGAAAAGGTAGGAGACAGTGCGAGGTAATAACAGTAAATGCTTTTCATCTGTAGAGACGACTCCGTAACACATGCAAAACAGATCCTTTGAGAATATCTGCATAACTAATTATGACTATTTAGGATAAACTATTTGCATAATGTAGTGTTAATTAGGATTCTCTTGGTATTTAACTTAAAAAAATAAGCAAAATACTGATTTGATTGTTGCCTCTAGAAGACAATTTAATGCACTTTAGTTCTTTTCTTTTTTTGGCTTGGCAAAAAAAATGCCACTCATACAGTAGCAGGTCTGTAAATGTATGCAAAATGTACTGCCTCAGTTCCCCCTGGCACAAAAAAGAACAGCATTGATTAACTGTGGATAAAGGAAACCCCAAATGGTCTTCAAATAACAGCTCACTTTTTTTTTCTTTTCTTCCATCTGTCGGCGCCTCAGAAAGAAAGGGGAAGAAATATTTTTTTTTTTTGACTGGCTGAATGCCTCGGAGCGTTTATAAGAAGATGAGATTTCTCTGGGCTTTCATTTCACCTGTCACAATGCGTAGCACCGGCCACAAGCCCAGGCCGGGGCCTGAATGGCTGCAAAGAGATTGAAGGAGTAAGAAATCATTTAGAAAGTGAAATAAGTCGACTGTGATGGAGGGAGGGGAAAGATGGATGGAGGGAAGGAGGGAGGGAGAGGAAGGTTAAAAGTCATTGTTTTCATCAGGGTCCAGCGAAGAAGCCATTAAGAGATTTCTGAAGGAAGAAATTAGAAAAATATGTATAGAGACGGTGTGGAAAGGGACTTTTTCTCTCTCTTCAAATTAAACTTACTGTAGGGAGGGAGGGAGAGGAAAAGAGTTAGAAACGAGAGATTGAGTTGATGAGTTCTTCTGGCTGTGGGATTACTCAACACTTAAAGCTTAGTCATGTGTGTCTCTTAGTCTCTCAACTTGGAGTTTCCTCAACTCTTTTTTTCTCAACAGTCTGCTTCAAGTCAATACAGTTATTAACTCAGATGCTCACCAACACAGCCTTGGAAGTAAGAGTTTGATTGCTCATTTTAAATCCAGCTACGCACCGTTGACAAAGGAACAAAACGGTCATGCACTGAATAGAGTACGAAGTCAGAACTACGGATGCTACTTGAGTTTTGGCAGAAGCCTTTGCTGTATTTGCTGCGTTTTGCACTTGAATGATACTACTTACTGTTTTAAATACATGTTCATGTTCAATAGGTTACAGCAGCCGTGTTTCCTTTAAACTGTCAAGCAGATTTAAAGTTAACTTTTTATATGTTGCTAAGAACACTTGCACATTAGCTTTGCACATGAGCCAAAAAGTCAAGAATTTGAAACTGCCCAGTTTTCTGCATTAATTTGTCATAAATGTGATCTGATCTGCATCTAAGTCCAAAATATTGCCAAACACAATGTGCTGAACCTAGGACAATACAAATAATTGTAGAATTTCATGGGTTTTTTTAACAACTTTGCAGGGTTCACTTACTTTTTCAATGAGCTATTATAATTATTTGTGTGGCATTAGATAAACACATTGGAACAAACGAATGCAGAAAACCAGGTCATTCCAAAACATTCATATACATTTTCTACTCACTCTTCCCAAGTCTCTACAAGGTGAAAAACAAAAGATTGCTTGAAAAAATGAAAGTTGCTTTGCTCCATTCAATTGTGCAAGTTTTAATTGTTTTTCCATGTCGGCAACTATCAGCAATGTTTATGCTGTCTGGAGATGCTTACAGTGGAAACAGCTAATCAGTCATGTGAGTTAAATGCTCGCTACATAAAAAAAATGAATTTCCATATCGCACTTAGTGCCTCATCTCCTTTTCAACAAAGGCAGAAAAACCACCACAAGTGAATGGAAAAAAACTTTTTTTTGTGCATTTGAATTGTACTGCTCCCATATAAAATTTCTAATGTAATGCGTCAAAATGTGAATAAAAGTAAGTGAATGGGAACATGTCACGATCCATTGTTTAGTTTCCCAGAGCTTTAAGTAAAAATCGGAGCAGCAGGGGTTGTATAGAACATGTAATGCTTTGGTAACCTATCCAGAGTCACTCATCTCTAATGGGTTTGAAATTAATCTGTAATATCTGTAATTTATGTCTCCCGAGTGTTGTAAGGACTCGCCATATATCATTGCACACATGCACAGAGCTACACGGGCACATATTCACATGCCTCACATACACATGCAAACACACAGGGGGACTTAATTGCTCGCCTTCTCCACTGGAGCACGTCTCGTACGCTTCAATTAATCCAATGCTTCATCTAAAGACTTTATTACAGCTCCATATGTAGCCACATCTGGAATACGCATTTGGAACATATGAAGTGAGACTGCCGGCTAGAGAACGTATAGAGTGTTCACACATACAGCAAATCCTCAGCTGTCTGTCTTAAAGCGTATATAGTGTTAGTGGGTGTGTTTGCTTCCTCGGCAAACCACTACTTCAGAATCCCACAGCCTCATCCAGATTCAATCACATTCCCTATGAATAAATTATGAAAATAACAATTTTCCTTCTATAGATGTGTAACCGTGCTCCCACATTCTTTAGCATATCTTCCATCCACTAGACTTTCTTTTTTTTTTTTTTATCGCCTCTGTATCATATGTGTAGGCAGCGGATGACTCAGAGTAACACAGTGGTCATCCGGGAGGTGAAATGGGAATATATCTCAATAACCACTGTCTTGCACCATGCTGAGTTCGTAATGCATTTACAGATTTATTTCTTTATTTTTTTTTCATCTTTATTTCTCTTTGTGTTGCGTCCGATCATTGTGTTTCGTGTGATATTGCCTTGCCCCGGGGCACGTTTGAAGCGACAACCCCCACCTACGTGACAGCCGTACACAAAGCCTGCCTATCACCACATGCTTGATACTCAGGTAAACAAACATACGCTCTTCAGACGCCCCCCCCCCCCTTTTCCTGCAGGCACTGTTATATACTTCCATTCCCAACTCTGACCTCCCTCCACTCCCAAGATGTTTTAATAATCAACTTGGTTGCAAATCTATTTCACACATTCCTTGTTTTCCTTTTGATATTCAAATGGGCTTGTTTACACTGTGTCCGCGAACAAAAAGAGCAGCATCTGAGTCCCCTATGCAAGCAATATAGCTCCAAACAGCCCTCTCCCTCTCTGCCCACACCTTTATACCTCATGCTTGTTGTGAGGGAGAGGAAAAAAAGCTGTATTAGAAGCTTCTTGTTTATGTATAATAGCATCATGTTCCCATGAGAGCGGAGGAGGAAGAAGGGGGCTGCTGGGGGGCGACCAGAAGTGGTGTTCCTTGTCAAGCTGATCTGTGCACCCCATTGGGGAGGGGAGGGAGACGAGGTGCAAATGGAAAAATGTCGGGTGGGAGACACGGGTGGAGGCGGTGAGTGGGTGGGATATCGGGGTGGGGCTCGCAGATGTTGATCGCCACGTGTTCACAGGAGTGTGCGCGTTGTGTTTGCAAGTAGCAGAAACGTCATGTTCCTGCCAAGTGATGTGTGATGTTACACACTTTGGCCAAACTGGAATTGTGATTGCTGGGGGTGGAATGTATTATGTTTAAGGGGAAAGGGAGTTTTCAGAGAAGCTTGGGCATCTCAGAATGATGATGGGGTCTTTAGAGGAGGCTTTAAAAGGACACATCACCCCAAAAACAGCACCATTCCACCATTTTCATTTTGATGGCTCCTGGAGAGAGCTGGCCCTGTACCACTTATAGATGAGTTCCTCGCCCTGTTTTTTATTGTACAATCACTGAATTGCCTTTTCCAATCATTCATTCCCTTCATTTGTTGCCGGAATTCAAGGATAATTCTTTGTTCGCTCATTTTGTGGAGTAATCAATACCTGACATCCGCTGACCTCGCAATTATGATTTATAATATTTGTAAACGGAGCTTTGGATGGATCTGAACTCTGTCTGTAAAAAAGTCAATAAATATTATAGGATTATGACGCTTGAGTGTTGCAGACACCTGCTAAGCCATGATTGATGCTTTGCATTTTTTATTTCTTTCCTCCCCTTCTTTCTTTCTCGCTCTGTCAAGATTTGATATTTCATGCTCATCTTTCTCTTCTGGTGTTTACTTTCCTCTGGTCTTTGCTGCTTAGAGATTGACATTTTAATAGATTTGTTTGTATATGTGTAGGCGTCTTACTTGAAAGACTTCGTAACGATCAAAAATAAATCATAAGACAATTAAAGCAAGTCAAAGTAAGCAACATCTTGTGTCAGATAAATGATTTAAATAAATCCAGTATTTATAACATCAGGGTTCTCAGGGAATGACTGATAAATTGTGTACTAGCAGCACTTTTTCCGCTTAGTTCTTGTATATGAGCAAAAATAATTTTTCTCATATGGAGCTGGGACTCTTAACTGATTTATAAACTGTAAGTCCTCAGGCCATACTAAACTCTAAATTACATCTTTTCTGCTGTAAAATAAAAATGATTTACTATTTTCAATAAAAACCAATGTCTTTATTTCAAAACTTTGTGCAACAGATTAAATTTAATAAGCATGAATTAAATAAAGGAGGTAATATTACATTCACGTATAATTCACATGCCTGTAGTAAGTTTCTCGGCAACTTCTGAAACTTTGTCAGTCCCGCAGTTAATGTAATTTAGTGCAATGTGCACACACTACAGAAACTAGTCTTAAACTTTATACAGAGTATCACCCGTTTTTTTTCCATTTCTGTCGTAAAGGTGTCTTTGAAATGGTCATTATTTCAAGTATAACATCAGACTCAGAGCTGAGTGATGTAGAGAAAGCACTTGTCACATCAGTGACTGATGAGGCCTTATATGGTTCCCAGACGTGGGTGCATGTGTACACGACAGTCTGCATACAAGCTTATGTCATATATGACACGTTCGGCATGCTGTAATTGAACGACATATACTTGTACGCAGCAGGAATGCCACTAGGAAATGACATGTTTTCCCTCTTGCTCTGGTGCAAGACCTTTATGAATTACTTTGTTCCAGCTGTGACAGAACAGGGTTTGGAGATAAAAATGCAAGGTACCTCTGTTACCTGACAGGCTATTACTGTGAAAAGCCTTTAGTTGTGTTCAGCATGAAAGCAAATATGGAGCAGCTCTGCATATTGGGGTAAACAGAAACACACACACACACACACACATACACACTGCTGCAGATGTCCTAGCTTTCAGTAGTAATTTTCTATGCGTTAGCTTGGGCTCATCATGTTCAATTTGCTTGTACATTGATCTCAGCAATGTTGATTGGTTAAAACAATAGATATATGATGATCCTCCTCCCCTCCCCATACACACACACCAAACACACACTGAAAGCACACACACATAAACGCAGTGTTGAATTCTCATCTGCTGTGGGACCAGTGATTACATTACAGTAGCTCTGGTGCTGAAATTAGAGTGGAACATGGAGACAGTGTGGAGAATGCACTGTGGCTTGTAATAATGATATCAGGTTTTTACTGTAGTGTACCTCAGCAAAGCCCCTGGTTAGAAAAATGAAAGATAGAAGCACGATAATGGAAATAAAATTGCAGACTGTTATTTAAAGACTGATATCAGCGTCGCTTGCATTTGACTCAGTGCTGTTATTTCATCTCTTTGAACCGACTAAGACTAAGCATTTTACAGAATTGATGCAAATACACTGGGAGATTATCCCACAATCTATTTTTTTAGGCCAACCTGGAAGTTACCATCTCTTCTGTTTAGAATAGACCTATGGGATCTTTCCCTTAGGCTTTGGATCATAACAGAAAGTAGGATCAGTGGCAAACATTTCTGATGATTCAGCAGGATAATCTAAACAAATGAAAACCATTTTTATGATGTCTGAAGTGTTAATGCAGCAGACGGGTATAAAATGCCAATGTTATGCTACTGCAAACTCCACAGTTGCATGACATCAACCTCACTACTGTTATGCATGAAACAGTGTCCAACAAGCCGTTTTGACAAGCTAGCAAAATCCTAGTCTGATAAATTGTTTATTTATCTTATCTACAATCTACAACAGATTGCAAAAGCACTGAAAAATATGAGTCAAGGCTGTAAGGCAGACGAGTGAGTGACCCCAACAGACTCAATTAGCCACTTGTTAACAACCACCTTTTAAGGACATGCAAAAACTTCAAAATTCCTAATTGGGCTTATTTGCTCATGTGTTTTATGTCATACAATAAATTGTTAACATCTCTAAAGCTCGTTTGAACCACAGACCTTATTTTAGGACTCTAACAATTCATAATCCTCATTGACTTTGAGAGGTCAGACCCAAAGGTGCTAAAATACTAACTTGCTTCCAAGTTTAAGAAGTCATTACTGGGCCCTTTAGACAAAGAATACCTTCAAAACCATGAAGAAAATAAAATACAAAAACAGCAAAAAAAAAAAAAAAAAAAAAAAAAAAAAAAAGCTTACAGAAGAAATCAAAATCTGCACACAGTTCTCTACCTGTTGTTTTATCTGTGTAGCTTTGGATTGTAAGTCACATTGTGGCCAACTGTGCAGTTAATACATTTTGTATCATCTTAAATACATGGTGTTTAAAAGGTATCTCAGTATCAACACCTCTGACAACTTTTGTACACAACACTTTGCATCTTGTTTTTCAGTTCATTTAGCAATTAAGGCTCTCCGCTTTCTAATGTGAATCACAGATGATTATCCAAACACAAGCCAGCAACACCTGCTGGAATAACTTGGTACGAGCCCAGGAGATAAACTGGATGTCAACCAAAATTACTCCTGAATTAACCACAGCACTTCCACATTAGACACCGCATGTATTCCTCATTTCATTATTCACTCCAGGAAATGATGGCTTCATACTAAAATGTTAAAAAAACTCAGCCAAACATCAGATATATTAAACTGATAGAAGCATATTGCCACATAATCAAAATCTTAACTTTTCAGAAAGAAACTCTTTATCTTACCAATACCTTTTGAGATAAAGCATAACCATGGCCAAAGTTTGAGTTCTGAGATTTTTACAAGACATCAAGGTTTGGTCCCTGGCAAGGTGACGCACAGATAAGTCAGACAGTTAATGCAGTGAGAACGTGGAAGCGGCAAGATTAGAAATGACAGGTGGATGCAGAGGACAACAGAAGGAGAATAGAACAAGGTTGTAATAGTTTACACAGTGCAGACATTTAATCAGAGAGAAAGAGCTTGGTGTATTTTCCCAACCTGAGGCTAATTTTAATCAGCATTGGTCTTGTCATTATTGGCGGCTTTGACTGTCACCTCTGTGTTTACTTTTAATCTCAGACCTGCTGATTGGAGAAGATGAAGGGATGAACAAATGGAAAAGGGAGGGAGTGAGAGAAGGGAGGATGGAAGAAGGGCATGCGGGACGCGAGGCTGCAAAGACCTTGGCAGCTGCACCGGAGCAGCTTCACTGGTAGCCAGACAGATAAACACTCACCTCTTGCATTCCCAGCGTGCAACAGGTTCTTCCTTTAAAGGAGAGGGTGTGCAGTGTGATGTCTGGTTCCCTGCTGGGTCCAATCAAAGATTAGATGACACTTGGGTTTTCTGGCCGATTAGTTCTCCTGGTCTTTATCCACACATGTTCATACACTCTGATGCATGTACTTAATTTCTCATACCCAATTCTTTGTTATGGTTGACAGACTTAAGAGCAGCAGCAGTAAAGAGCATTTTAAAACCCTTGAGGATTCGAACAAGTGCAGCGATACTTGGCAGTACTGCTTCTGTAAAAGGTGTAGTTAAAGGATACATTCTGTTTTTAGAGAATATGTTATCATCTGGGACTTATCTCTTTTAAGGATAACACTGGTGCTTCATAAAGTTTGGATCAGCAGTGTCAGCTGTCTGTTTTCTTCACATTACTTTTAGCAGTTTAAATGCACTGCAATTGTAGTTTGAGATAAGAGGGTTTATGCTGCTATCATTGCTTCTGGTGACGAATGAAAAATCCCATGGGTGTAAGAATACATCGGTGTAGATTGATATTACAATTAATCAGTGAACAATCCAACTGCATCAATGCATATTGTTTATTGATATAGGCTTTTATTTGACAATCTCCCTGTTTTGTTTTGAGAAGTTAACTGAGCACACAGATTAATCATATCTTGGGAATCGTAAATGTTCATATTAAGAGATCATCACAGGCTCTTTTAGTCACACCATTAAAAACATTTGCACTTGAATTTAATGTGGAACTTTGGGCTGGTTGATAGCTAATTTGTCCCCAACTGAAACAACTAAGAACTTGGATTATAAAATTGTAATTGATGTTGTGCATATAAATGAATCTCCAAATTGGCAACCCAGCTGTGGGGACATGCTACAGATGGCCTAACATTTACTAACCATTGAACTAGCTAGGCTATGTTGACACAACAAGCTTCAGTATCGGGATGTGCTTTTCCTCTAGCGCCACTAACATTGGTCAAACATTTTTTCTACTTCAGCCTGTTGGCAGTATATTTTTAGCTCAAACACGGCTGTAAACTCTTAGTGCTGTTTGTGAGAAAAAATACCTTTAATATGTTACCAACTTTTAGAAATCTTAAGAAAAGATAATTTTCCAAAATTGCTACATCTTCCAATGGATTGAAATTAAACTGTCATTGCTGATGTTTGAAAGACAAACAATGCTGTTCAAAGTCGTCGCCCCCCCCCCCCCCCCCAAAATGTCCCTTCACTTAGCATGACTTTTCCTCATGTCTCAGAAGACACATTCTGCACGATTAATATTCATTCTGCCACTGGAGTGCATTGTTGTCATACCACCACTGACAGATGTGCATTCATTAAACCCAAGACCATGGAGACACATTGTATGCCACAGTGAGGCTTTTAATAATTAATCCAAGTCAATTTACACCTGAATTTATTTATTCTATTATTTATTTATGCCGTTTATTCTCGTCTAAGGAATGGATTTGGTCTCTTGGATGGTGGAGCAGCAGATACCATCCCATCAAATTAATTTTAATAATAGAAGCCTCTCATTAAGACCCAATCAGACATGAAGACAGCCTGAGTGGAATGGGATGCCCAGAATTGACCAGAGAGTCATACATTATTGACACGGAAATCATTCTCATTAGATCAGCAGGTTTTCAACTCTGTGAATATGCAGCCGACTGCCAATCTGATTCCTCCACAAGCATACACGCACACACACATTTAACTGTATCCGAGTTCTACATGGTGAATATTACCTGAATTGATCACTCCCAAACTAATTTTCATAGCATTACGGCTGCAAACTAATGAGGCCATTGAGGTTGAAAATTGGATTATTCTATATGTTGCTATAGAAATGTGCAGTGCTGGCTACTGGAACAGACAAATGGTCTCAATCACAGGAAGAGCGCTGCCACACTCTACAATTTTAAAGGCAAACAATTACTGTACGACTGTGCTGCAGTTGAAGATATTGCAGAATCCTACTTGTCAATTTTAATCTTGGTATTTTGATGGTGAATCCTGCTTGTGCATTCTTGATCAGCACAGCCAATTGTTGTCACTATTGTGAGGAAACTGTGTGTGTGAGTGTGGGACATGATTGTGAGTCTGCTACACCAATCACACTGTCGCCCTCCTGCCAGCCCCAATCAGAAGCTAGAGAGAGCGATCTTAGCCGTCTTTGATCCTCTTGAGTTGTCACGAACACAAACCCAGCTGGCTATAAAGGACAGATTACAAATGTGATCATACGCTTGCATGGCTATTGTATCGAGACAAACAACTATTTAGCACAAACAGCCTATAAACATCTAAAATTGTCTTCTGGCTTCATTAGTTAAAAGATCTGTAACACTTTTTGTACCATAGAATTCATTTTCCGTCCTCATAATGTATGTTTTAAAGCCTATGTAAGAATGATAGGAAATGTCACAATTACATTGTGTTCATATTCATACCATTATTTCTATCAATTTGAAATAATCTTAATTAATTTAAAAGTTGATGGTAGAAACTCCATGCCATCTTCATTTAAGTTTATTTAAAAGGATGGATTTTAGTCCCAGAAAATTGTAGACAGGGAAGTGTTTCAATTGCACAATACGTACTTCTTTACTTGTAAAAACAATATATTTCAACACATATTTACCTCCTGCTACAGGGCCTACTTCGACTGTCATACTGAGTTAATATGCAATTCTGATTAAATTGTTCTGCCCTTACAGCAAGTAAACAAAAATAAGTATTTCCCTTTTGGAAACTGAACTGAGACAATGTTTTCCTGATTCAAAATAAAGTCACAAAATCAAGAACAAGTCATCTAATCAAGTTGGGCTCAAGATACTTTTTTAATACAGACCCATGTCCACACATACACCATCAAATAGGGAGTTGGGAGTATTTGGACAGACTTCTGCCACGGTCCTTTTTTATGCACACATTTAAATGCGGACACTAAACAGATTCATACCACTTGTAAATTAGGGATTATGACTGTTCCTTTGCCCGCTTTTCTGGATTTCCTCCTCTCGCACTCTCTGACACACTCGCAGATGCATACAGAAACACTCCAGTCCCAGGAGATGTTGGAGTGTGTTAAAGAAGGCATCACACGTTCTTTCTTTCCCTGCCTAAATCTGGGCAGGGCCGGAATTCATCACAGGATCAAACCCGTTTCTCATCAAACCCAGGAAAGTGTAGCTAATGCAATTTCACTAAGTCACTGCCCGACTTGATTACATGTGGGCTGGGGGAGCGCATGCTAAGACACCACGGGGGGCTGGAGGGGTGTCACTGTGTGTCGACATATGGTATCTGTGTACTTTAGGTTGATCCGTTTGTTTTAGGCTCTCTGTGTCAGTACGCCACTCACAAGTTTGTGTCTGTGTTTGTTGTGTCTTTAAATCCATTGTACCGTGTGTGTATAAATATCTGTACCTGTCTGTTTGCACGTCTTAAATCCTTGGATGTTTTTTTATGGGTAGAAGTTGTGACTCATGTTTGCTTAGGTGTGTGTGTGCTGCAGACGGAGCAGTGGTCCTCGAGGGGGATTTCAGGCAGATTTGGCCACATTAGAATGTGTCGCTTCTTCCTTTCCAGCTTTCTGTTGCCGTCCCACTGAGCACCACACCTCCACACACCCCTCCCTCTAATCCTGGATCAGACCACACACCAAGGGACAGAAATGCACAGACACTCGTCCAAACAACACAAACGAAAACTCAAGCACACACATGCAAATGCACAAGCTCGCAAAAAAAAAAAAATGGCACTTTTACACAGCATTTCCAGAGATGGCTGGCAGCAGTTTGGTGGCGTCCTGACCTGAAACCGGAGCCGCCCTGTCACGTCTAGACAACTCTGAAGAATCCCATGCATATTAATGCCGGCCTATTTAATATTCATCAGTGCTATGCCCTGTTGGCAGCTGGTCCCAGACCCCATGGATCAATGAGGTCTCTTCCTCGCTCCTTTGTCTGACACGGATGCAGATGTTTAGAGCATGAAATTAAATTGGTCACTGTCATTGGGAATACGTACATGGTAGTCAATTTGGTGTGTGTGTGTGTGTGTGTGCTGCAAGTTAGACGTGGTTCTTGAAGCAGACAGGTAACGCTCAATTCCCAAGAGTCTGTGACATGTTGATGTTATTCATGGGAACTTGAGTGTTTGCAAGTTGATGACGAGGAAACAAAAGTTTAGCCTGCTCTTTCCACGTTGATGATCAGCGAGAGATGGAGAACGTGAGGGAAGGAAGGAAGATGAGCAGGAGAGTGCGTTGGCGGCAGCTTTGTTTAGGAGCCTGTAATTGAGTCTTAATTGAATTGGCACCAAAGGAAGGATGAATGGATGGAGAGATGGAGAAAGAGAGTTTGAGTGAATTGGACCTCATCTCCGTCTCCACTTAGCAACGCGAATATGGGCTTACTGTGCGGGCGAATTTCATGGCAACAGATCAGAATCAGAAGCCCTTGATTTGAAAGTTTTGGATGGATTGAAAGCTTCCCTTGTCATTTTAATGAAAATACGGGGGGAGTGTTGTCTCCCGCACTTTTCAAATGAAACTTGTTCCATTCGAAATGTATTATGGAGCCCGGCACAGGGAACAATGGGTTGATATGCATTTGAATGCAAGGCTAGGCAGGCAGCGCAGGTAATGCGGAACAGGCTTTCGCACTATGGCGAAGTGTCTTTGTGTTATATCACACAAGCTTTGCAAGGTCGTATTGGACATGGAAATGAAACAGAAGAAAACAGCAGAGCAAGGCTTTGTGCCAGACTGAAACCCCACCGATTCAGAACACACATGCACACACACCCATACCCATTTCCAAACCCTATCAAAGCAGCTTGGATCATCGTCTTGTTTGATTTCTGCCCAGTTTTTCCACTTAACTCACCGTGCACGCTTGACACAACATCACACCTCATTTCAACTGAACCCACTTTCAACTGGGAAGTGCATTCAGGATGCTGATGGTATGATTCTTAAAGAATCCTAAATTCTTGGAAGATAACTTTTCCTTAAGGTTTCCCCACACACACAGCTCAATTATTCATGTATCCGACTCCCTCTGATTTGAATCTAGAAGGTTATTTATTGCATTGTCTGTTTTGCCAGGCTCATGGATGCACTCGTACTGAGTGCTGTGGGATTTAACCATAAACCTAAATCAAGAAATTCTAATGAATAACATTTTCTCCACTGCATAACGGCAGAAAAAAAAAACTAGTTTCTCTTCTTTTTCTTCTTTACTGTCAGACATATATGCAGGCATGTGTGAGTGCATTCATGCATTGTCTTAAGAAAAACCTTTATACATGCACACACAGAAAGACAGACAACCTGTTCACTTCGCAGTTAGCTGTATTGACAGCGGGCCGCAATTTCGTCTCCATCAATTATATTGATTACTTCAGGATGAGTGGAGGTAATGAGCTTTGGTGTTCTTTCACTCCCCTGTGATCTCCCCTCGTCCCCTGTCTGCAGCCCCCTCCCCTCAGAGTCCATCTCCCCCATCCCTCTCTGAGCATGTTACATGGCAATGATTTTCTGATTAACCCTGTTAGCTGTGCTGGGTTCACCCACGCAGTGACGCAAGGCCATGGAGGAGTGGGAGCATGTGGGATGCATTCAGATTTGATGGGGATCTGCATTGATTGAGTGATTTGTTTTTATTTGGGCTCAGTTTGCACTCATTGACTGAATATATATTTAAATATTAAAACTGTTTCTGAATGATTTAAGATGAAAAAACACATGGATATTGATGAATAGACAGCAAATCATTGCACCTTTCAGGGAAAGATGAGTTCAGGGTCATCTACATATCAGCACTCTTTGGATCTGGTGGGATTTTGTTTGACATAAAAGGGCAACATGACAGGTGATTAGGGTAATTTAATTAACTTAAAGATATCATTATGAAACTCCTCCAGTTTGTAATTTACATTATGACATTTTTTTTTACATTAAGAGTTAAGAGAGAAATGTTATGTTTATTTATACAGATGAGGCATGTGTTCATAATATATGCACTGATTTGCACATTTTCTGAACATTGGATAGAGCAAACTTCAAGGTTTTATTTTATTTTGTTGATATATCAGATTTGACGTTTATTTATACAGAAGAAAATTGGAAAGTCTACATCATTTCATAAATCAGGAAAAACTCATGAGAAAAAAGCCCATGTCCTGTTTTTGAGAAAACCGCATTTATAGATTTCATATTTTTAATGGAAAATGTTGGACATAGAACATCTAAAAAGCAATATTGTGCAGGACAGCTGAAGTTTTTAACGCCTTGGATGAAGAGGTTTGAGATTTGTTTGTGGTACAACTCTTTGCATAGAATGCTAACTTTTAGCAAATTTAGGAGGAAATCTACAGTTACTACCCTCTTACCATAAATTCATGAAAAACATTTTGTTGACATATCGGTTGTCTCCTTTGTTCTAGGTGGTGCCGATGACAACCTGATTGAAGGGGGAGAAATGAAGTTTGTGTGTAAACCCGGAGCAAGGAACATCACTGTCATCTTCCAGCCTCTTCTCAGGTACAACACAGAGTGAAACACTGAGCAGCTCACCAAAGATTGATTGGAACATGCTTTCAAAATGTGTTTCTAGTTTATCGGGATTGTGATCAGCAACACAAAGCAAGTCGATAGTTACTCATCTGCAGTGAGACATAGCCTGGGACTTTATGAGTAAGTGCTGAAGTGTACTAGTGTGATGACTAAAAGGAGTCGTGGGTAAAGATAAATGAAGCAAAAAGCATACTGCCACTTCAAACAAGCTGTTACTGTTAATTTTAAACTACAAAGCAAAACATCAGTCCTGGCATCTGGTCACCGTAGCTGTAGTTTTATGAGTTATATTGTATTATAAGTCATTATTGTATTAAGAT
>JAOWBC010000904.1:6708365-6735588 GCA_028566105.1 Hypoplectrus providencianus | reverse complement strand
CACACACACACACACACACACACACACACGCACACACACACACACACACACACACACACACACACACACACACACATCAACCACGTATTGTGCAGGAGATTAGATCCATCATTGCGGGGGTCTTTTCTCTGGCTATAGAAGGTGGATAAACTCTTTGATTGTGTTTATCCATCCCATAATGGAATCAGACTCGGTTCCCAGGGCAACCTGTCCGACAGATTCATGTGAAGCAGACAGTCGTCAGTTGGAGCTTAAGGGGGTCTCGTTTGTCTGAACGCCCAGCAGTAGACTTCTTAGGAAGTCGGCTTTGAAGGTCTCCAAGGTTTTAGGTCTGTGTGGGGGGAAAATAGCAGATACCGGGAATTGTTGCCTGGTCAGATTAGAGGCAGAAATTGTGCCAGGGACACAAAGACAAACATTTCGGTGTGACTCAGATACACACAAAACACACAAATGGCTATGTCTTGTCTAGATGACCAGGTCACAGATGTTCACACAGTCATGCCGTCACCATCCATGTCGTCTCCCACAGTGCCCGATTGTCTCTGATTGGCTGCTTTTGGAAGAGATTAAATTGTATTCTCTGGAGATTTGCAGGTTTATGTGTGTCTTGGCGTAATGTGTCACCGACAATAATTTGATGAAATGAAAGTCTCCATTTTTTGAGTGTATGATCATTTAATTAAGCCTAATATGGTTCCTCAGACCTGTTGCTATGAAAGGACAGAAGTGGGAGGACAGAATGCCCTGAAAGCTTATTGAAAATATGCCAGAGGGAGCTGTTGCCAAGAAGAGAATTACTGATCCACAATGAAGAGATGTTTTCACCAAGTGCTGCTTTCTGTCACATCCCTCACTCTTCTGTTTGTGCCTTTTTTTCTGTCATTATTCAGTAATAGAAGGCCAAACAAAGATAGAAAATGAGTTTTACTCTTTTCTAAAACTGAGATTCTGAATAAAATGATCTACTGTAAAATAAGGAGGAATTCCTATCACCTCTTGTCCATCTGAGAGTAATGTCAAGGTAAAGACAGGAGATGAGTGATTTATAGGTATTCTCTTGTCCCTTTCCCAAACGCTTCCTTCTGTTTTCTCCTTTGAATTCAGCCTCAGTCCTCTATCTTTCCTCTTTCCATCCTTCCATCCCTTGACAACATGAGCTGCCACTCTGTGTTACTGTCACATGAGCGAGCGCCAGCCCCCACATCACAGCAGCCTTTGATTGGCCAGGCCTTTCCAGGTCGGTGAGCTGCTGCCTGATAATAACCTTGTTTGATTGCTGGAGCAGAGATGTAATTGATTGATCTGCTCACCCTGTCTGGGGCTAGGCTTCTGAAGTAGCCCGTACAGATGTGTGTGTGTGTGTGTGTGTGGGCATGTTTATGTGTGTACTGGACTAGGGGGGTTGGTTGATTGCCGAGAGGAGCCGGAGATAAGCACATGTTCACACAAATCTTGCCTCAGACATACTGCACAGATGCAAACACACTAATGTTATTGTAAAATATAATGCACAGTGGGTACTGGAGGTGGGCATGTTGAGGGAGAGAGCAGAGGGAGTTTGTTTTTTAAACTCTTCCCAGCACATCTGCCCTGTGTACCTCTCTAAACAAACCCCACCAACCAATCAACAAGTCTTTAAACCTCATTAAAATTCTCCAACTCCCTCAGAAAGGATTGTTTGTGATCTCCTAATTGGTGGTTACATAAGTTAGTCCATCTTTCTGGATAGTTAATTATTCTCAAAGATAGATGGTCTCAACTCAATGCAGCATCTAATCCAATAGTGGCTAAACAGACTCCAGGCATTTCTAAGAGACACTGTTTCACAGTTAATAATTGGGGTTTGGAGAATCTTAGCCCTTTGTGTGTGTGTGGGTAAACCTAAGGGCTACAGGCCAGCTGAGGTTATGTTTTGTGTTTGTGTGTTGCGGTCACTTTGCCTCTCTTATTAATTTGCTTGGTTTAATTTATTCGTAAGGTATTCATTTAATTGCCAGATTGGACTCGTGTCATACTCCAAGGTCATGTTCACATATATGGATTGACTCGGTGCACTTCAGCGGTAAAGTGACATTTTTGAATTTTTCATTTGGTTTGGTTTGGTATCAATGCACAACACATCATAAAGAAATATTCTGCTGTTGAGGCTGCTGAGTTTTTATTGACTTTTATTTTTCACTTAAATGCAACTCTGCTTGATGTGCAATTGATTCTATGAGCCATAATTCTGTCACAAAATAATTTAAAGACTGTTGTTTTGGTGAGTAACCACGAACAGTTGTGATGGATGGATTGATGGATGGATTGATGGATGGATAGATGGATGGATGGATGGTTGGACTTTGTTGATAAATATGGAAAAATCGTAGAGTTTGTTTCAGATGCAATCAACAACTCTGGTATGAATGCAATGAATGAAAGTGTGACTACAAGTAAACTAGTTCTTGGACAAAGATTTACCACTCTTCAATTATGTACTTTGGGTAATTTGGCCTCTGGCTCAGATCATTTTCCTGTACTCTTTAACAGGTCTTCTTGTTGTATGGATCGTATTTATTTCACAGAACAATCTGAGTCTGGCTCAGGAGAGATGGTTTCTTTTAGATGGGATTTCTTCCTCTGGATATAATAGTCACTGAATATGTCTCCCTAGTGCCCAAAATGAATCACCCCAAACCTCAACCTGTGACATGAAGAGGAAAGCTAAACCCTGATAAGCACACAACAAACCTTTTTAAAGGAGATGGATATTTCTCCCCTTTTGTCTTTCCTTTCCTATCAGTGATGGTTTGATCCCTGACCAGTCATGCTGGAGTCGTGGTGTGCCCATTGAGTGTGCAACCAGTGGAAAAGCCAAACTGGCGGACTCTGATTGAGTCAGCATGCCGAGTCTCTTCTCTCCTCCCCTCCCCTCCCAATTCTCCTCTCCCTCTTTGCATGGGTTATTTAGAGGTAAAGGTTATGGATGAAAATATATATCTGTAAGACAATTATCCTGTTCCCTCCAAGACTTTGAATCTTTCCTCAGAAGAGGGCAAATCGATGGAGATGTCGATCACTTCACTTCACTTCAAAAGTCATCCAAACGAGCTGAAGTACATGTGCTATTTCCACATTGCCCCATCTGCTCTCATGTTTTTCAGCAAAATAACTGAAGCATGGGAAGTCACAGGATAGAAACACTTTTGCAATAAAGTGTAACAACACTGAACTGCCAAGCGTTCTGCCAGGGCTGATGAGTGCAACACGTTCACCACGGCCCCCCCTGCATCCGAAAGTGGTCTCTTCTCTCAAAAGCTGCCCGGCTAAATTCATTACATGCATCCGAAATAGAGCTCACACACACAACAATAAGGACTGGAAGGGAATTTCAACCGGAATGGGACTGAACAGACTCTACGAGGGGGAAGGAACAACATAAGGGAGGTGGGGAGAGAAGGGGAAAGGCGAAAATCCATTATGTTTGATGTTAGTGTCTCACCCTGGCAGCAAATGCTAGTGGAAAAACCCTGTGAAATGACATTAGGGGCGTCTTGTAATGTGATTTCAGCTATGTGTGAATATGAGATTTCTAATGGATTTGAGCACATTAGAGCAGTCTTTATCTGTAGTATTTATTCCCCCCTGGTTTCAAATGCAATTTGCTAAGTACGACGTTTCACTCAGCTCTAGCTCACTAGCTTTCTGGCTAGGAGGGATGTGGGGGAGGATTATGCTATTTTTCTTTTTTGTAAGGGGTGCTACATAAAGATATCATGATAAATATTCGAGGCACAGCCTTTGTGACAAATTGGTATATTATAGGAGAGGGAGAGATTTTGTAATATGTGCAGAAGTATGCGGGGAAGACTACTGCAGTTCAATCAGGAGTGAGGTTCTTTGCATTCACATCTTAATTTATTCGTCTCTTTGCTTAGTGTGTGTGTGTTTTGGGGTACAGGTATGTGAGGGATTTACCACTCCACTTTGGGTACTCAGTTTACTTAAAAAAAAAAAAAATTCCCAACAATAAACAGTGTTTTCACCAAAAAAGGAATTCATTACACTCTTAATTTAATTTGAGCAAAGTCAGAGGTCCAGGGTGAAAATTGCAAAATAGTTTAATTAATTTAATGAAGATATTCTAGCCTAATAATGTCATGCCTGTTAGGATGGTCTTTGCTGAAGCGAAGCTGTCTTGCAAACAAGTTTGGTCAGTTAGCTTTATTTACTTAATTGTGGAGAATATTCTGCTGCAGGAAAGCGCAGCACTCTTTGCCAAAACTTGCGATGAAGAAACCGCATTTTGGTGCAAAGTGCTCCAACAGAGTGCCATTTTCAGAGCACTCCACCAATATCTCACATTGCTTATATTATAAAAAAAGACAAAGACTCATGTCCGTCTTCAATTTCTCCTGACACCCTAATATCTGTCTCTGACTGATTGGGGTCACGGCATCGCTGATTAGCATGCACATTTACTTGTTCCTGCCAGCATTTCCGCAAATTGTCCCAAATCAGCCAATGTGGTGCACTCCGAGCTCTCCGCGGGCTTAATGAGTTAGATTAAGACGGAAGTCATTTAACCCCTGCCTGGGACACACGCGCATGCACGCAGTCAAGATAGGCATATGTACTCATCACAACCAAACAAGCATTAGCACAGCCACACGCACACACGCACACACACTAACCACCTCCACCCTGTATTTCAGTAGATAGGAGATGCAGCGAGGCCATTATGCAAATGTCAGGTGTCAAGTGTAAATGAGATTGGAGGGATGGGAAACAGAAGTATTGAATATCACACCAGCTCCCTTGGCAACTGCACCAGGGTAATGAGAGCATTCCAGGACGTAGGCTGGCGAAAGCCTTCGTTACACTGAAAGATAGCAGAGTGAGAAAGACTGAACACAAAAAAATGTTGTAAGTAGTGAGTCCATTGGGTGTAGTTGATATAAGAAAGACTAGATAACACTAACATGTCCTCTTCCGACGCGTAGCATGAATAAACAAGGTGGGGGAATTGATTGCTTTCCTGTATTTTTGTTTCATGTAGTTGTCTTTCAGAGTTACTATATGCTCCTATAGATACATATAGAATTGAGTCTGCCAGAGTGAAGAGAATAATTAGTAATTGTTGACAAAGATTTTATTAACTTGAACCTCATATTTTGGCTGGATGTAACTGATGATAACAAATCCAGCAAGCCTCTACCCAGCTCATCCCTTATCTTATCTAGGCCCGTGGATAGCAATTATTTCTATCATCGACTAATCTGCAGATTACTTTCTCATGGTTTGGTCTGTTAAATGAAATGGAAATAGTGGTAAATCACCATAAAAATCTACCAAATCCAGATGTAATAAAATGGCCTATTTTGTCCAACTAATACTTCAAAACCTGAAGACATTCAGTTCATTATCACATGAGAAAAAAAGAGCTGGAACCAGAGGGTGTTTGGCTTAGACTATGAATGTGATAATAAAAATCGATGTAAATGTGTTTTTTCTTTCAACTTAATCAAGCCCAATTATGAGAAAGTCAAGACTGAGTCAAGAGCACGTAGAGTCCTTAATTTTATGAGAAAAAAGAAAGCTGCAACCAGAAAGTGTGTTTATTACATAAGGTTATTTTGATCACAAAATGCCCTTATGTTTTAATATAATAATCAAAATGGTTGTAGATGTTTGTTGTTGTTTTTTTCAACATAATACAGTCCATGACCAGGTCCAGTTGAGTCCCAATGGAGACAAAGTTAAGAGTCAAGAGCAAGTCATGTCCTGATTAAGTCCTTAATTTTATGAGAAAAAGAAAGCTGGAACCAGGAAGTGTTTGGAATTCTGCTCACTAATTGGTCTGCATTTTTTATGTGATAATCAAAAGAGTGCTGTTGTATTCCCTACTATGCACTATTGTCTTTTATCATTACTGATATCAAGACCCAAAAAATGAAGGCCCAAGACTGCACGAGAGACAAAGACCATTTTTTCTGAGTTATTTAACAAAAGTATGTGGTCGGTTTCCCAGAAATTGTCCCTGTCATGAGTTAGTTTTAGCTCAGATTACCTTGAAATACACATTTATGCACAGTGATCATTGCAGGTCATCTCCCCCATCTGCCACAGAACTCCGGCCCAGCTGTTGTGGAGTGCTGGTTGCATACATCTTTCTCTCCGTCTCTCAATTTATTTCTCTCCTTTTATCTCTCGGCCGCTCTCGTCTGTCTATAGCTGTGGGCTGTGTACTGATTATTACGACTCCTCATGCCTAATCCTCTTTTCTTGTCTTCATCTCTCCTTCCTCCTCTGACTCATTTACTGCTGGCCTCAGAACTCCCTGTGAGAAAAACAGAAAGCCCAAACAGTCCTGCAATTTTCCGAAACCTTTGATTACAACTGTTGGTTTAATAATGGATGTAAGTCTGAACAAATAATCGTAAAAATGTCATGTAAATGTTAAACTGAGACGCAGCTGTCTACATTTACATACTGGTATACATCGTCGAAGCACAAAAAGAGTTTGAGGAACTTTTTATATCAACAAAATCTGCATGTTTTGATAAATTAGTATTCAATGCATAATGTTAAATGCTGACAACAACTTCTCAACCAGCAACATCTTTCTCTCTGAAAGTTTTCTTCTCTCTCCACTAGAGTGAAGGGGCAGATTAAACAAAACAAAAAGTTTTCATGTGACCTTTCAGATGCCTGTCTGTAGCCAACAGAGGCTCCAGTGTCTTCTCATGTGCGCCACTGACTAAAAGCAGCACTGAAAGCAGCAAATGTGTTTCATGGGAACTGATGAAGATGAAGACTTACATGCACAGTGACACTGACATGCTTTTTGGAGAGCCTTGGGGCAGATAGTACTGCTTGTACTCTCCCTGGTGTCACAATACAACCACTGCAGTAGATGCATATATTCCTCTGTGGTGTGTAAAGAAGAAACAAATGCTAATCAGTTGTAACAAATTGCTATTTTCAATATTTCATGCTAACAAAGTAGCAGGCTGATGATTGTAGGTAGAGAGATGTGGATAACACTGAACAAGATAAAGGTAATGTACACTTTTTACACAGCACTATAAACCTGTGCCAGCAAAGACAAGAGATTCAACAAACTAAGTTAATCACAGGAAGCATCACAATCTAATAATGTACACAGAGTGCAAGCTTGTGCACTTTAACTCCTATGAGATCCTGATCAGCGAGCTGCCACTTCCATCACCGACTGTTGCAAAACCCACGCTGCTGCTCTCTAAATGAAATGTAGCCCAATCCAATTTCCGTGAAATTCAGTTTGGACGGTCGCCTACAATTAATCTTTTATTAGTTAATTGTGTAATTATTTGCTGCTTTGATAAATAATAAGGACCATCTCTACTGCCATTTCAACACTCATTTATATCAATTATAGTTTATTGTTTTGTTAATTAACTCAAACTCTCTGTATGATCTAATCAAAGCACCCCAGTGGTTCTGAGAAATGTATAAAAATCAGGAATCTGTTTGGATCTGACGCTCCTCTTTCCTCCCCCCTCCCCTCCTGACCTTCCTTTGGTCATCCGGATAAAGTGAAATATTTTATGGACAGATCCTCTGTTTACCCATATGGCCATGTACATGAAAACACATCGCCCACACGCACCTGTCACATTTTAAAGCGTAACACACAAAGTTAAAGGTCAGTGCCCACTCAAGGTTGTCTGTCCCCCCTGAGAGCCCTTTCAAGTGGACACACACTTACACCTGAGACCAAGACATGACACACACTACAACAAGATGACTCGGACAGGCTATGAAAGGATCAATGAATAATTTAACCCCTAACATCATATTTCCCCTGGCAGTAATGTATACAGAAAGGCATGCATGTGATAGGTATGTCTGTCTGTGTGTGTGTGTGTGTGTGTGTGTGTGTGGACACTTGGGTGCACTGCATGTTTCCACCCTCATTTTTTTCGACGTGCGCCCTATATGCTGAGAGGTGGCTATTTCAGCAGTGTAATGTGATGTGTGGGAGTATTATCAGAGCTGTAGGTATGACAGACACTCCGCCCTAGAGCTGACTTCCTGGGATTGCATTTTGTTGGCCGTCTCCAATATGAGACCTGTCACCTCGCTCCCTCCAGGCCATGCAAACCGTGATTGAGGCATTTCTGTGAGGTGTCACTATCAAGGGTGTACGCTTGTGAGGGTTTTTGTGTTTCTGTCTGTCTGCTTGTGCGGCACGGGGTAATAGGCTGGCTTTCATGCCGATGAAGAGTTTTACACAATTTCACTCACTCCGCCCTCCTACTCACCCCTTTTTCCCCACTTTTTTCTCCCCTCCTTCATTCATTTTTACCCTGCTTCCTTCCAGTTTCACTTTGTCCTCATATTTCCCATGCTTTTTTATTTTTTTAGCCACTCATCCTCTCTTCCCATGGCCCCACTCCTCCTTTCTCCCTGTCAACACTGTCATAGCTTGGGGAGCCCTTCAGTGTATTACAGACCTCTCACCACGAGTTCTCTTTATGGCACTTTCTCTTTTTAAATTCAATCAGGCTTCAATGGAGCCCCAAGAACCATTTCAATTTACTACCTGGACGCCACAGGATGGAAAGTCCAACGCTAACATAAAGGTCTAAATGGAATGGAAGGCTAAGAAAGAAAGAGAGGGAGAGAAGAGGGATGGAGGAAAGGTATGGCAAGGAAAGAAGGGAGGGGGGGGTTGAAATGGTGCCACAGAAAGATAACAGCAATGGAGTGGTAAAAATAGAGAGAGGCAGGGGAATTAGGGGGAAAGAGGGTGAGAGAGAAAGATGGGGGAGAGGGAAGAAGCATTTTGTGGATAAGAGAGCAGAGATGACAGCAGGGGGAAAGGAGTGAAATGCAGGGCGAAAGATAGAGAGAGGGAGATAAGGGCGTACAGTAAGGAGAAGAGGTGATAAATATAAAGTGTTTTTTTAATCAGAGGAGAATGTGATGTGAAACGGCTCACCTACCAACCTGTTTGGAGGAATACATCAACCTTCAGACGTCTGTTAGACTATGCAGTGCTGGCACACTGTGCTGGTGTGTGTTGTCTGAGAGGTATGAATGAAATACAGTGCGTATACCTGGATGGGAATGTAAGATCAAGTTCAAAAATTGTTTGTATATATATATATATACACAAATAAATAACTCGGCAGTGTATCACCAATAGCCATTGAATCTTTTAGAAAATATCAAAACCATTGCCATTTCCTCACAACAATCCTTTTGACCTCGACTTGCCAGCTCTCTTCAGGGCAACTTTCCATTCACTCGCCCCTTTGGGCCAAAATAGACTCCTCATGTCCATCTTTGCTGCCAGCCCTTTGTGTGTTGTGTGCAGGTTAAGTGTTTTTCTCAGTAGTTTTCAGGCGAATTGAAAAGTGCCTTCGCACTTAGCTCTCCCAGGGATAGTTGCCATTTCAGTCTTGCTGAGTCATTCACTGAACCATGAGTGTCCTTCGGTGGCTCAAAAAGACTATATCCTCACCATCAACTCTGATTAGAAAAGAACATAATGTGTGTGGGTATGTCAGTATTTACGAGGTCAGAAAAGATGGACCTAACACTCGTTTAATCATTCTGACTCTATCTGTATCAGTTCTCATACTCCTTCTCTAATTCACTTTTAAAAGTTGTGTGATGTCTTTTCCAAAGACTGACTGACAATTTTCTTTCCTATGCTCTTCCATTCTGGCTCTGCATTAAGGCTGCTACATCATCATCTAGGTACTACCTTTAATTAGGTCCAAAGCCTCCCTCCTTTACTTCATCCTTTGACCCAAAGTCTTTGAGCTCCTGCTGAAACTGAGAAATGGCTCACAGAGTGAAATGCCACATTATCACGTTAGGTAAAAACTTTAAGTTTCTCACAGAGGGTCACCTTGATGCACTGCTGGGTGCCCAGATAGAAAGAGAAAAAGTGTGGTAAAGGTTGTTAACCTCTTAAAATCCACCTTTTCTGCCGGTGGGTAGGAGAGGGATTCGACCAAAACAAAAACTGATGTAGTTTAGCTGTGTGCAAAAAAGCACATTTTCACAAACTAGAATATGTTATGTTTTAAATGAAGGGATTTTTGAAATATCACAACTTTAATCATTATTTTGTTTACTTTTTCTAGCATTTGATCCGTTCAGTCATAATTGGAAAGTTCAAATTCTGACGATTATACGTGTTTTGTTTTTTTTCACCCTTTCTGTCTATGGTTAATGCTGTATTTTTGTTAATCTTTTAAAATAAAAATACTTTTCAGATGGTTAGGGTAGATCTCCCACATTGTTTTTGTTATAGAACCCAATTGACTGTACCAATGTGGACTTGGCTATGGTTTCTTCAGCCCTGTTTTGTACTCGACTAAACCGCCAAGTGGAGCCAACCTAAAAGTGGTGTGAATGCTGTTTGGATTAGATTTATAGTTACTTTATGTTATAAGTGTTGCTTGTTTTATTCCACTGCATCAGCTTTGTTTTTACTTCCTGGCTTACTTTAATAAAGCAGTCCCCTTCCCCCTGTTTCTGTAAATGTCACCTGTGGGAGGCCACTTAATGCTCGGCTTATTAATCAGACTTGTTTTATAAGCAGGAGATGAACACTTAAATACTTAAGCATTGAGCAGAGCACAATCAGACCAGATACAGTTTTTGTCTGCACCTGCCTATCTGACTAGAGAATACTGTGTGTGTATGTGTGAGTGTGTGTTTGTGTGTCTGAGCTAAGCAATTGGTGCCTGTCATTAAGAAAATAGGCATTTGAAGGGGCCATACACCCACACACATACACACCATGAGACCGGCCATGAACAGTGCCATCACCTGCCTCTTTTGTCTGGATTGTCAGACATTGTACAGTGCTCACAGAGGCAGTAATTCAGGCCCAGTGACCTCTCATTGTGACACTGAGGCATCTTTACCACTCTTCTGTCTTAATGGTTGCGAGAGAGCTGGAACTCCCACAGGCCTTCTCAATTAACAGGGTAGTTCAAGAAGAAAACAGGAAAAAATTGCAACATTTAGCCACCATTAAAAGTAAATGGTTAATTTCCATGGAGAGGTTGATACATTGATAAAAAACTTCATTTTAAATGGCAGTAACAATACATGTGTTAGATGCTTGGAATTGTTTGATATGCTGATTAATGTTTGATGATTAATGTATTATTTATTTACTGATAATTTGTAAAACAGCAGACGGATCTCAAACTCTTAATTTAACAGCATATACCATTAAGAGAATGTATGCCTCCGAATTAAGCAGCATGTAATTGTCTACACTATTTGATGCTGCTCTTCCTTGGTGTCATAATAACTGATCTTCACCGCCCATTACAGACTCATTAGTAAAGCAGCGAGTCTGACTTCATTCCAGAAATCTTAGTATTTACTATTCAGTTGACAGCGGAGACAGCCCATTATATAAAATTCATACTTCAGTGACAAACCTTCAGAAATAAAAAGATGTGGTCCACTGAAAATTTGAAAGCTGTTGTGAATGAGAATGAACCAGCAGCGGACAGGTTTGCACCCCTGCTGCTATGATTTCCTTGCCTTAGGCAACGAGCCAGGGAAGGTGTGTGTCTTTGAAAGCAAGTTTTAGTGGAGTGGGGGGATTTTTTGCTGTGCTGCATAGACCTTCATTACACACAACTATGGATCTAATAATTAAAACATGGGCAGACAATGATTCAGTAGTAGACTATAATTCCCCTGTATGCTGTTATCACTGAGCAAGCCTAGTAACCTGGATTTGACTCTAATATTAATACACTGCTTCTGTGCTGACCAAACAGGGCTGATTCTCATTATTTTACATTACCTCTTTACTTAAGTTGACTCAGATACGCTAAATGTTTGCTAGAAAAGGAATCCTGGCATTAAACTCCAAACTAGTTACAGCTAAAGGCTTTATATGGCAGTTTAGGGTCAAGTAATCAAGGTAGTATCCGTCGTTGCACATCTGCACTTCCCATCTGCACAGAATAACTGAATATACCTTGACTGCATTACTCTTAGAGGAAAGACTAATGAGAGAGATAGTCTTGGGTAGAATTAGAGAGAGATAAAGAGATGGAGGGTGGAGAGCACGCTGTAGGAAGATAGAGGAGTAGGCCACTAGCGGCGGTGAGGTGGTGATTTGTCTTTGAGGCTCTGTGGTGTTGGTGTTGGCAGCGTCAGCTAAACAAGGCCATCTCATTTCCTGTTGTCTGCAGGAAGCAGCTGTCTGCTACAGCTACTGCTGCTGCTGCTACTCAGAGCCCCTGGTCATCAATCTCCCCCATTTTAATTGGTCTGCACCACACTGCGACGGGCCAGAAGACACACACACACACACACACACAGGAACACACTGACAGAAATAGGTGCAGCGATATACAGTAAATGTGCATGCAAGCTATACATGTGTGGATGCACATCTGTTGCAAATACACAGATGAACACCTGTGCACCTCTGACTCACATGCAAATACTACGAATGAACATAGAGAATAAATGTATACAACTTGTTAGGTCACTTGAGGGGTGCAGCCTCCCTCATACAAGTGTTGCCACCCTCCATGTCTGCTTTCATGAAACCTGTTCAGCTTTACAGTCTTGTAGAGGTACAGTAATGACAGCAGTCGTGATGGTTGCAGATGGTTTGAAACGCAGATCATTGTCAGTTGATATCTAAATAAGTATTGGAATGCTTATCTGTTTTGTTTTTCTTTTTATTAAAGAATGTGAAATGTAGCTCCTGCCCATGGATAATGATAAAGAATGGTGAAATGGTAAATAGACTGCACTTGCATAGTGCTTTTCTAGTCTTTGTAACCACTCAAAGCCATTTAACACTCTTTTACCCATTCACACAAACATTCAGAATTAAGAATTGCACATTTAGTTTATTTTGTTATTTCTCCTTGGTATTTGTGCTTTTATTGAATCTAAACAATGACATGTTTTTTTGTTCAAACTGATAAACTTTTGATTTTTGCAAATAATTTAATTCTGAATTGGAATTCTGAATTCTCTTTTAATTCAAGGAGACAGTACATTTAAATATTAATGCTCCTGGCTTTAAAGGGTAAAATCCCATCTAAAAACTAATATATATCTAATTTCTGAAATATTGTACATCTCAATTGTAAACTTTGTATCTAAAAAGTCATATTCTAAGCAGAATAGCCCAGACACCATCTGTACTGTTGATGTCAAACAAAAGACATTTCTATTGGTGCTTCATTAGCACTGAAAGACTCAACGAACACAATGGGAGCATGCATGATTTTATTTGGTTATTGGATTATCATATTTATACCCAAACACAACTCTTTGGTTTTGATAGGAATTTTTCACAGCAGAAATGTTGAATTCAACACAGTTGCTTAACACACGTGTTTAATAACATTAGCGATAGCTCCCAGTAAGCCATGACAGTTGGTGTGACAGTGAGCCAGCATGCACAATGACAGGACCCTGAAACATAAGCAGATAAATAAAATTAAACCATCATTCAGTTTGCACCTGTGTTTATCTCTGAAAAAGTCACAAATTCCATGAGCCAATTCTGCCGGTTGGTTATTAATTTATTTATTCATAAGCTCTTTTCATAAAAATAAAATGGCTTGTGTGTCTCTGTGGAGGATCAAAATAATCTATTAACATTTTTAAGAATAGTATACTGATATTAAATTTCAAGACAACATAGAAATAAAGCCTTAGATGGATGACTAGATGAAAATTTTGAATTTTACTCATGCTTATTAGTTATTTTTGTAAAATATTAAATAAAAAGTGGCTTATTATAATGTCACATCCTACAAAAACACTATTAAAAGTTTTTTGGCACAATGTTTTACCAAGTGGAGTTCTTTTCATTCTAATAAAAATATCCACTATTAACATTATCTAATACTGGACCAAATTGCTCCTGAGGCTGCATTCATCAGAGCCGAATGGCTTCCTGATGATGGCAGGTGGCACCGTGTTGGGTAGCCTTGGCCACCAGTATATGAATGTGCGTGTAAATGGGGGAATGAGTGCTGTATGTATTGTCAAATTGCTTTGAGTGGTTGCTAAGACGAGGAAATCGCTGTACAAGTGCAGTCCATTTACCATGCACCATTTGATGACACATACAGCTTCTGTAGCTCAGGTTATGTGACAAATTCAATTGTGGAGTCATCCAGTGCTGTTGTTCATGGTCAAACATAAACTCTAAAAAAAAAATGCCTGTGAGGCTACATAGTGGTGGTAAGAACTTTTGCCTTTTTTGCAATAGGGTTGCAGGTTTGAATTCGGCTTCCTCTCACAGTCCAAAAAGATGCAACTTAGGTTCAAATGGTGACACAAAATTTTATGGTATGGTACTGAAAGTCTTATTACACAACAATATAAAGCTATTTTAACTTGTGTTGCAGTTGACTGAGTAAAGTCTGAGGTGAATGAGCCTGATGTAGTCTGATAATGACGGTTACAAAGTCATGAAACGCTGTATGTTGAAGGATTACTGACGTCCAAAATTAACACTCAAGTCCCAATGTCCATTCCTGGCAGCCAGTTATCGAAAGAAACTTAATATTCAAGAAAATCTGAACTGCTGATCTTTTTTTCTTTGTGTATTGGTCATTGGTAACTCTGTGTATCTTCAATTGTGGTCTTTGCTATGTAGGGTGGCATGAGGATGGACCTTTGTTTTATATCCTATTAGCTTCGCTCTCCTGATTATGAAGTCCTGATTATAAAGCCCATTTATACCTGCTGCTGTAAGCATGCGGACTCACACACTCTCACATAATTTACATAATGCATCTTTGCACCTTCCCATGGCACTCTTCTCTTTTGTTCTCTTAAACAAACACACGCTTATGCCCCCATCCCCGCACACACACACACACACACACACACAGACACACACTCTCCACTCACACATGTTTAGACACACCGAAAGCCTTCAGCGTATGTGATGCAGCATCAGGGGCAGGAGCAGGATATAAACAGCAGGGAGTCGAGGCAGAGGCGTGGGCGGTGTGTGGGAAGACCATATGCATTTCACCAGGCTCTGATGAAAACACGCGCTGGTACACTTAATCACACACAGTATTGTCACATAAAAAAAAAAAAAACAATATACTAGCCCATTTTTCTTTCTTTCTCTCTCTCTTTGTCTTTCTAACTTTGTCACACATACACACACCCATACAGTCAAACCTGTACAGGCTCAGATGGTACACACCAACTGGAATTTTAATTCTTCCTCAAAATCTTTTTTTTTTTTTTTGAGAAAGAGAGACTTTAGTCAACTGGTCAGGCAGCTGGTGGAGAAAGCTGACACAGTGCCATCCAGTGGTGGTGGTGGTAATTGCTGCAAGAGCATTAAATTAAAAAGTATATATATTTTCTTAAGCAATACATCTTTTGGATAAAAAGGTGCTCTGGATCAAGCCGGCAGCCATACAGAATGTGATCCATCTTTTCAGTTTTCTTGTTCTCTAATGCAGTGCTACAGCAATGTGCTTCCAAACCTCTTGAGTAGGTCTTTATAGTCCTCCTGTGTGACTTCATTAATTTAGAAACCACTGCAGAAATAAGTGATGAGTGTGTATTGAAGTGTGGAATATTCTCTGAGAATCAATATTGAATGTGCAGTTGGATTACAATTAAAAGCTGCCATTTTAGCATTTATTGTCTGATCCGTTGCAATCAAAGCTAATGTTGGTCGTGCCATAAAACCCATAAAGTGTCCCCATCCATTAAAATCCTTTTATGACTTTGAAATCTTCCTGAAGTGGCTGGGTAGTGCTGCGAGTGAGAAGAATTGCACATAGATAAGTGCTTTCAAGTGCCCCCGGATGTGGTGTATTGATGTATTGACATGTGGCTGTACATTTTTATGTCGGCCTACGAGTGTGTATGTGAAAGTGTGACAAAGACAGAGTGATTTAGTATGTGCCGCGGACACAGGTACACACACGCGCCTGTGATCCCTCCCTCCTCCTCTCTCAGTTGGCAGGGGTTCAGTGTGTCCTGTCCTTGGCGTGTGACAGGCCTTTACAGAACAAGCCTTCCTCTCTGGGCGGCGAAATCAGAATTCACCATAGCTGATAGGTTCGTGCCTGGGGGGAATTCTGGGAGATTTAAAAATGCTGAGTCTCTAATCGATCTTAGCACACTCTTATTCTGCTGTCTTTCTTAAATCTTTGTCTTTATCCCATTTCTCTTTCGGCATCATTACGCCGCTGCTGCAGATAGAGATGGATGATGGGATCCCAACCCTTTCCATTTAAAGAAGCATTTGTTACCTTAGGTTTAGTTTCCAGAGGGAAATGAATTCAGAACTGCTGCAATAAAACATCTTTGTCCCTGTCTGTTCTCATTTGTTTTAGCTATCTTCAAAAAAATCTTCCTCTGAATAATCAGAGATGCATGAGGATGCAGCGCGTTCACTTATTAGCCCGTTGGTATAAATACGTATGCCATTCAGAAACGTTATGTCTTGACGTACATACACATAGGGCATGGCATCTACAATTATCCAGCACCACACCCTAGGCTCTGACATCTGTTTCTTAATGACACATAATTACATGCTGTCAAGTGCAATCATCTGCAGTTGCTGCTAAGAAACTGGGTTTGGAGTGCTCCTGGTGCAGCCATCTTGGATCTAGAGGAGACACCCTGAAGCGAGCACAGCGATGATATGGCAAGCTTCCTCTGAATTTAAATATCATCCTGGTGTTCATGTATTTCTGTAAGTGTGCCTGTGTATGTGCTTTGAGAGTGTGTGTGTGTGATGAGTTCTTGGCACCTGTGAGACCAGCACAGACTGGGAAAACATGAAACCAGTCTGGAGAATTCTAGATGGACAGTCTGATCTATTTTGCATTAGGTGCCTTATCAGTGCACTTTTCGTTGTTTCTCCTAAGTTGAATTTTTAAAACCAAACCTTAGTAACAGTCGGAAATAGTTGCATGCTAAACAAAACAATTTAAAGAATATGTCACTTTGATAGGACATCTTCAGGGACACCAAATCCAGCTGGGAAATTGGAACTACAGGATGCTTGATGCTTACAACAAAAGTTTTAAAATTGTGACTGTGAATACTTGTATTTTATGTAAAAACAGTAGTCCCATGGGTTATGGTTAGGGTTAGCCTAACCCTAACCATAACCATAACCATAACCCATTTAAAGTTTGGACATACCTTATTCTTTTCTTTGTTGATTAATCAACTTATAGTTTTAATTACACATGGCAGTTGCTACTTTTGAATTTGTTCAAGCTAAAACTATGATACGACTCAAACATAAGTGGATGAATATAAACATACACATTTTCATTCTACAGATACGTCCATAGAATTAATATTCAATATTTGGCAAGAATCTGCATTCATGTCATTGAGCAAATTGCTTGATGGATAGCATATATTTATGTACTGTTAGTATGATCACAGCACTCATTATTGTCACCAGTAAATCAATTAGCACCAGCATCACAAACTCAGTCTTTGTCTTCTTGTCCTTCTTAATGATCTTATTTGAATTCCCTTCTTGTAAGAGCCGCCTACTATCTCAACATTGTGATACACACAGACATTTGCTGCATGCCAACCAATGCCTACATGCCTGCCACTGTATGTTTAGGCCAGTTGGAAATAGTGTGTATGTGTGTGTGTGCTTGGGTAGATAAGCAGATTATTTAAGGTTATTAAGATTTCACACACAGGGGCGAGTCCACACTGTGTAGCTGCTGCTGTGTCTCTGTAGCGCTTTCATCGCGTCTCCTTTGCGACTTGGCTGACACCTCTGCCGCGTACAGCTGCCATATGGTCGGCTGGTGTGTTGTATTATCACCTGGCAATGACACTGACATTGTTAATCGGGTCCAATTATAACAGCTGCATAAGATGAATCGGATTCCAGTCCTGCATTCTTGTGGTTTCAGAGGATATGAAGCATCCTTTGAATTAGTTATATATGTTTTGGGGGATTTGTCTTCCATTTAGAGAATAATATTGTAATGGTGGACCTACGCTCTACATACACTTACATATAATTCGTATTGACCTCCTATCAATTCATACTTTGATGGTAGAAACTTTTCTTAAAATATATTTTGTATTAAAGAGAATACATTCAAAGCCTTTTGTGTCACAAGAAAATAAAATCAGAGAAGTCGGAAAACAATCAAATCAGTATTTCCTTACAATGCATTTTATTCAAAGAGCTCTTTTTCATGGCACTCAACTATGCTTTGCAGTCAAAATACAATTAAAATGGAGAAATAAATGAAACTTTAGAATTAATGCAGTACTGAACATGCAAATTTCGGGAATTTATTTTTTACTTGATGGATCTGACATTTATTTCCCTTCTGGTTACCAGTAGAACCCAAAACAAATCTTAAGTAAAAGCTATCAATATTATGTTGTTTTGACATGTGTAAGTAAAACAACAACCTGTGTTTACCTTAAAAAAAAAAAAAAAAATGTTTTAACAAAAATCCCTCTTGCGCTTTTTCCTTGCCTCAAAATTTGGAAAGAGAGAGTGTGTCTCTACTTCAGCCAAATTTAGATTACATATAAGGCTGTGATTAGCTTCTGGACTTTTATTGAAATGAGCTTGTGTATTTGGGTGGAATCCTGTGGGAGCAATCATAGATGTAATCAGTTTGAGAATGTAAAAAAAGGACAGAATATGGAGTGTGGTATATGTTGCACCTGTGAAGTGAATAAGAGCTTTGTATAAAACAGTGTTACACTGCCCTTTAATGGGCTATGACTATTTAATGTTGAGAGACTTCAGACTTGTTCAAAGAAAAAAGAAAAAACTTTCCCCCCCGCTAACATAAAAGGATTTTCACCCAGACAAGTAGTAGCGCAGTAGTTCATGATAACTGGTAAAAATGTCAATTTAGACCAATGTAAAGTCAAGCTCAGTTGTAGCCTTGTGAGATCAAATGAGGCTGGCTGTCATTCTTGGTGAGAGGTCAGACTGTCTCACCATGTTTTTGTGTAGGAGGTTTGGCACGGCGTACAAGTGTCTGCAAATGGCCTTGTACAGCCTTTGGTGGTTTGTGATTCATTTGGAAATGAGACAAGTTGATAGCTTTTGAATGGGCGTATGTATGTATGTATGTGTGTGTGTGTGTCTGTTAACTTGTTTGGTGTCATTTGTTATCGCCACCATCATCTTCACCAGAAGCTGTTATTCTGTATGCAGTATGTCACGCCATCAGCGAGGTAGACATTTGGAAGCTGTGGTTGTAATGATAATGAGCTGGGAGAGATGTTCTTTCACGATCCATTTGGAAATCTTTAAGCTTCGCTGTGCTTTGCCCTGCGTTATTTACCCATTTGCATTTTAACCAGCCTTACGACTCTATATTCCAAATGATTTCTCTGAATCCTCTCACAAAACAGTCTGTTTAATGCGTGGTGTCTTGCTCGCTACACTCCTAAAATGCAAATTTGCTGACATGTACTCTCGGGGTTTTGCTAACCATTGCTGGCCCCAGCAGTGCTTTTAGCCCAGTTACCTTGGCTAAACTTCCCCGCAGCACCCATGGGCTCAGTATCCTCGCCGTGAAGGGGCCTGCGGCTCAGCTCCAGATGGCCGTCTGGATAGACAAAGCCGTTTTACTGCCTCGTCCCTGCTACATTACTCAAACGTTATCACCCCTGCCTACAAAAATCCATCTGTGCTCACATGCTAACTTGGAGATCCATCATCTTGACACTTGTATTGAAACAATGACAATAATGACAGCACGAGATGGATCTCAGAACAACACGGAGCACGTTTAAACTGGCAACGTTTGTCCTAAGATCAATTTTTGGAAATGAAGTTGTCAGCAGAAATTGTATTTTTTTTTTTTTTTTTGTAAAGGAGTGTTTAAGTTCTCTACATATTTATACAGAGGAGCTGTATATCTGCCCCCCTTTGTTTTGCAAGCTTGACGGTTTTAATGAGGCCACAGAAGAGTTTCTCCTACTTAACTTTCTGTTGTGGTGGAGTTTCAGTGGGAATCAATGAAGGATTTAGAATAGGTTTAGGTTTCTCGCTCACTCCGTCTCTCTCTTCCTCACTCTGACACACAAGGATGCACGTAACCACACACACTCACTTGCCTCAGCTCTTGCTGACTAATTGGGTACAGATGCTGAGTAGTGTGATTTTACAGCTTGTGCTCCTCGTGCGTTTGTATGCATGTGTGCCCGAGATGCACGTGTCCGTATGTCTATGCACATGGATGTTCACGAATCAATCATCCACCTTCAGTGATCTATACTTCCTGCAAAGACGGTGTGTCCCCTGTTGTCTGCAGTGCTGCAGCCTCTTGGTTCTCGCTCCCTCTGCACATTAGCACACACACTGTTTCCAAGCAGTGGAGTCTTTCTCCTGCTTGTTATAAATGGCTTTGTCCAACCAAATCACCATCTAGAGTCATCTTTGTAGCTTTACTCCAGTATTATAGCCAGTGTCTGCCTGCAGTTTTTCATGTTTTTTCTCATAACATTTCAGTTTTTCCTTTCTGTTCTCTCCTTCTCTTCTATAAGTTTAGGTCATATATATAATATATATTACAGGTCTTGTAGGTCAGAGATTTCTTTTGTGAGTGGTTTGATTTATTTGTGCATTTATATGTGCTGAGCGCTTGAGAAGGCACTCGCTCTTGCATGGTTTGCCCTGTGGTGTGTGTGAGACGAGGCCAGTGACCAATGATTCTCTGACAAACGAGGTGTGTATGTGCCTCCACCAACCCATACATTACTGTCTGACCCTATCTGACCAACCAGACACCAGCTCTCCTGTTGGGAATTCAGAGAGCAGGCATACTGGAGCTCTGATCGTTTTATATCATTACCGCTGTAAATAGCTGCAGCATTTGCGTTTATTTTCCCATAAAGTTTACTTTCCTTTACAGATAAACTGTACACTCACATCTGAGAGTTAGTATAACCATAGTCTTCCACTAATAGCGCTGAGCAGCTCCACTGGAGCACTTTTACGTTAACTACCTTGCTCAAAGGCACCTTGAGAGTCATACAAAGCTTTCCAAAATGACTTCCCACTGCACCTCTTACCCTTCACGTTGCTGTTCGACCCATTGATGCAAGGTTACGGTGTTGCTGGTCACAAGCCTGTGTCTCATTGCCCCTGTGATAACATTGAAAACATTTTGGTGGCAAATTAGCCTCCACCTCACAGGTGGTGTTATGATGTTTGTGTATCCTAGCTGTTCTAAATATCTGTTTGTCTCCACATGTTCAGGTTCATTCAGGAGATAGAGATGAACATGGGGCCAGGTCAGGCCAAACAGTGCCAGCTCCGAGCCTTCCTCACCTACTACATCAATGACCTCTTCCTGAACCAGGTGAGTGAAACTGAAGCCTTGTGTACTGTCCGACTGTGAGGCATATCAGCTACCAAAACAATGCTTTCTTCGAACACTGGAGTTTTCCCAGAAAATCCAATTTTTCATGTAAAAAAGGTATGTGGCTATGTTAACGCTGAAATTAGTCTCCTCTCAGACCTGATTCTCTCCCGAATCATTTTGTCTATAGTTTGAACCCAGGATCCCCATCCTCACAGGCTGGTTTCACTTTATGTTAAAAAACAGACATATTTTATAATCAGTTTTTGAAAGTCCCAGTCTATGCCTGGGTCCTGAATAACTAGAACATTTCCTACTATATTTAATGTTTAGAAAATCATTGATGAAGTTGTTTTGCTCTTAAAGTCAATTATCTTAAATATTTTACTGTATCCCCTCAAGACTTATTAAAATGTACAGAAGTAGGTAAATTAATTGCATAGTGCTCAGAACTATTGTACTACTTAATTCTCTCAATATAATACCTGCATTTTCTGTACAAGACTTTAATTTCCAAACTCCATAGGCGGCCACTTAAATAGCCAGATGATAGATAGATCCCTTCCTCTGTGCTGGTACATACTGTATATACATAAAATGAGTCTTGCATAACATTAACACCCCTGCATCTTTTATATGTGTTGTTTGTTGGGTTTTTAAATTGCTTAATGCACACCCAATTTCAACCATGAAGTGGCTTAAATAAGTGTGTTTTATTTGTTTGGGAAAGTTTTACAGTCCTGATCCTAAAAGGGGTGTATGTGCATGGAATTTAAATAAAAGCAGGATGCATCAGATTCAGAATTCAAATTGTGTATTCACAAAAAATGTGAATACATTTAAACATAAAGTGGTCATTCTTGATCAGTTTTAATTGAAGATACGCTGCAGACAACAGACAACAACCCAGGCATTATTCATGTATTTCACTTCTAATTATGGTCTATGGAACTTGTTGGAATTCTTAATTCAGGTGGCTTTCCTATTCTAGATGTCTAATAAGATGCAAACCTTTTTCACTGAACCTTTAGGTGCGCACAGAGATCAACAAGGAAATTGAGGCAGTGAGCAAGGCAGCTGACCCTCTGAAGATCCTTGCCAGCGCTGATACCATGAAGGTTCTGGGTGTCCAGAGGCCCCTGCTGCAGGTGAGGAACAACCAGAACACCACATTTTAGAGAACATCTGCACAGTGTAAGACAGTTCAATCTAACACTAATAGTTCAAAAAAACCTTACAAGTTCAGACACTTGCAGGCCCACTTTCTGTGTAGCACATGAGCAATTAGAGAGTCCCACACTGCCTGTTTGTTTGACACTGGTTCCCCTTTGTACCCCTGTTCATGGGAGGAGGGTTCTCTCGAGTACACTCACCTTGCAGTTCTCTGTGATCTCAAATGGTTCAGGAGCAGACACACACACACACACACTTTTCCCCTCTGTTTTGCTCTCAGATCATTACACCCACCTTGCCACCTATCTCACCGGATCATAATTGCAGCTGATATAGTGCTTGATCCTTCAGTTTGTAGCTGTTGCTAACTGATGGTTATATGACTTCACACATCTCGTTTCCACTACTCCTCGTTTCCCACAGCCATTTTCTACAGAAAGCGAGTATGTGATTATGATGACTGACCAACTCAGAGAGTAGAGAGATTTCAACCCATGATACACACACCATGACTGTGTTGCTACACAACCACGTTGGCCCTAAAGGAAAAAAAGCTTTGTTGTGTTTGTGCTTATTTTAGAGATGTCTTCCTATTCAGTGCAAGCTGTGTGTGTGTGCAAGAATACATTTGTCTGTGTATGTGTCTATGTGAGTCATTATTTCCGTTGAAAATGTCCGTTGAGTCTGTTTACTCAATTCGCATCAAACCCACATTGCCTCTCTAACTTCTACTGGAATTTTACAAATCAGATTTTGGTTTTTGTGTGCTGATATTTTCAGACATCCACTTCAGAGATGTGCGCTGCCATCCAAACACAACAGAGCTGAATGGAATTTCACGTGTGGTGCACAAATTATATTTTAAAATATGTCCAAGGAAACAATCTGAATAAAAACTGTTAAACAAAACTATGAACTGCAAACTTAACACAGAAATTAACTGATATTGACTTCCTCATTGAGTGCACCACATTTAACCACAGGCTCATCTTGCTTATTTTGGCAGCCTCTCCTTTTCAACACAGGCTCATGGCAGGTTGAAGATTACAGCAGTGCCAAAGTCAAGATCCAGACAGTTGGCATGCTTTTTTTGTGTCTCAGCTGTCAGGTATTCAGATTTTTTTTTTCCGTGGAGTATGGCTCTCTTTGTCTACAATATTTTCAAACTGTATGTTTCTCATGCACACATATCTGGTTGTGATGCATGTAAGTGTGTGTTTGTCCACGCAGTTGTCAAGGAGTGTCCCAGAGAGGTAGTTTGTCTGTGCTGTGGGTGTTTGTGAAGCAGACCTTGGATATATTTTTGCGTGTGTGTGTGTGTGTGTGTGTGTTTGTTTCTGTCAGAGCCTTCCTGTGCCTGGTTCTCTCACTGGGAGGGAACAGCGGTGGCAGATCATTACAGAGAGAGAGAGACCGTGGGCGTTTGGAGTTCAGCAGGGTTTGTTTACGGCTTGGGCCCCTCCTTAACGAGCAGTGCAGCATCTTGCTAATTATGCTGCTGTGGCTAATGAGCCTTTCTGCTGATAGTGGGGAGTGCAATAAAACACTCCTTTTGTTTGGGCTTTTTGCCTTTTTTAATTGGGCTAAATAAAAGAGCCTTGTGCTCTTCTTCTCCTGCCATTCACATTCTCGGGTCAGGATGGCATTTGTGTGTGTTTTTGGTACTTTTTCATGTGTGTATTTGAATTCATGTGAGTACGTTTCGCTACCTGTGTGCGGTTGTGTTTTTGGTCTCCAATTTGAGAGCCATCCCACTGTTTTCTTTGATGGCCTTCATCCACAGTGCCACTGTTATGACAGACTGCTCTTCCTCAGTGTGTAGTTTTTATTCACTTAGTTGTCAAGAGAGCTTTTGATAAAGGGGTTTGACACCTTTTTATTCTGAAAGTATAAACTAAAGTAGGTGTTTGAACTGGGTTTGCTCAAAGTGCTTTCCATCAGGAGCTTCTAACTGGCCAGGTGGTGAATATACCAACTCTGTGCCTGCAATGGATAATTAAAGATTATGGTGACAGTACTATATAATGGTTGCTAACGCTTTTAATAATGGAGCAGATGTGTTTGTGTGTGTGTCTTTGTCGCCACATATCTTTGAGCGTGAGCATGTTCGTGTGCACACACTGATTGCATGTGCTCCCTTAAAGAGCCATGATACTTCCTGTGCCAGGTGTTATCAGAGGGAGACACACTCCGCTGGCATCAGAGCCGGCGTGGTTGACGAGAGGGAGAGAGCTCAATATTGCTACACCACATTAAACACACTCTCTCATACACCTTGGCTGGAGCCACATAGGGAAAACCATAGGGGAGCACATTTTATAGACGCATCTGCTCTCTGCAACCACTGGAGCACACACTGATGTGAGCAGTAGCTGGAATCGGAGGAAGACACTGGCGTTAAACTTGTGGTTTGGAGCTCAGGAGTTTAGAGCCAAACAGAAATGTAAAAACACACATATGCCAGATATTTTCTATTAAAACCAATGGATAAGCAGAAAGCCATAACTCTTTCACTGCTTTTATCTGAAATGTAAATGACTTTCTTCAGATTTATATGAGATCTATCTTTGCTGCCCGCTCCCATCAAGAAGAGTATATTTATAGATGCATTTCCATAGCATTACCTTTTCAAGTGGACCCTTATTATGAGATACATTTCTGTTCATGAAATCTTTGACCCATTGTCAGCGATATCTCACTGGTAGGAATGGACAAAGTGACTTTGTGGAAGCACTGGACAGGAGTCAAGGTGAATATGCATGCATTGGGTATGCTCATACAGCCCATAATAAGCAATACACATGCAGTCTGGGCATAGGTTAATAAATAATATCGATACAGGCAATGATTTGCCTATCACTGTGCACCAGCGGTGTCGAATCCTGCATTTATGTATCATATGCATATATTCCATAATAATGATATGATTATGAGGCTGACACTGGCTATATATTGTCCACTAGGAGCACGAGATAAGGGCTGACTGGGGCAGTATATAGTTCAGTGGGAAAGGTTAACGTCTATCCATGTGTCTGTGTGATAGCATAGTACGGGCTGATAAGTCTCCAGAGGAGCAGGTATTAAAGGAAGAAGCAAGGCGTCCAAGCCACAAATCAAAGGCCTTTTTCTTTTTTTCTTTTTTTTGTGCTTACTTAATATTAGAGGTGGGCAAAATTTATTAAGTTTTAAGCTATAGTATTTTTTTTTTCTAAATTAAATTAAGAAATTGTTTTAAATCAATTCACTGGTCTTCATCACATTTTTTTTTTTACTTATAACAAATGCAAAACATACCAAATATTTACACATTAAAGACTCAAAACATTAAAATTGTTTTGAAGGTTAAAAAGAATGCATGCAACATTTGTACGACCCATCCACCACCACCATATTGTCGTTTTGAGGGGAATCCTGGCTGAGTGGTGCTGATATTGTATCCAGTTTTATATCACATCCATACTTCAACCTCCTCCTCCATGCCTGCTCAAATCACGTTATCCAGTGAGACAGCACAAGAACGGCATGATCATGCAAGGCTACCTTGATTGAAATAGTGTTGCTAAGGACATTTTCTACTGTTGCAGAGTATATAATATAATTTTACCCAACCATATTTGATATCAGGCTTTCTTTGTTGCTTGTGTGAAGCCTTCTTTACTTTTTACCTCATTTCATTCTTGTTTTTCTGTCCTTTTTTCGCCACTGGCCTGGACTCCAGCAGCATTGTAGCACACCAACACATTAGCCTTAGCAGTGCAGTGCTATCTGTCCAGCTTTGGTGCTGCCACTGATTGATTCATTTAATTAGAGTTAGATCGAGGGAAAACAGAAGGGGGGCAGAGAGAGAGAGAGAGAGAGGGAGAGAGAGATGGGGAATAGAGTAGAGAAGAAAGTGGGATAGGGAGGCATGGTCCCTCTGCTGGATAGCTCTGGAGATTGGCTCCATTAATCTTGGTAGAACCCCCCTATGTTGCCTTTAGACGCTCACTTTGTGACACACTAACATAGGAGCATACACACAAGAAGACAAACCCACAAAAACAACAACTAGGCGACCACATTTCTTCCTCCAGATGACAGCGGCGTCGAGGCACCTGCTTGCCCACTCCGTATGGCGAGCGTGTGTTTGTGAGTGCGGATGAATTGTTTGTGTTCTGCTTGTTTACTTCATCAGCCAAGACCACATCAGAGCCATAATTACATTACACAGTGGTTCTCTCTTCCCAGCTAAGTATCATTCAGCTTTGTCCCCAGTGTCTCCAAACAATAGCCGCTAACTAGCCCTTTTGTATCTCCATGTGTGTGCGTGCAATAAGTGTCCTCGCATTCATTATTCATACGTGCATGTATTTGCCTGTTTTTTTGGTTGTTTGTATGCACACAAAACTTGCTCCGGAGCCACATAAAGACTGATTTCATTCACTCTCTGTCAGCTGCGAGAATGCTCACTGTATTGCAGATACATTCAGCTGCCAATGGCCTGCTAATGATGTTGACCTTTTAAATTTCATATTCACATGTAGCTCTGAGAGTGAGGAGGGTGGAAACAGGCGCGTATACACGTGTTTCTCGCGCATGCACACTCACTTGCACATCCACCTCCAGAAACTGTAATGACACTGACCTTTTTATTTGTGATGATGTGTGTAGGCAATGTTTATTTGCAGGGGGCTGATCGCTTCCTGTTGATT
>JAOWBC010000904.1:6687113-6708329 GCA_028566105.1 Hypoplectrus providencianus | reverse complement strand
TACATACACACACACACACACGCAGTGCAGATTAGAGCATGGGGAGGGGTCAGGGACTTCTTTTTATTAAGGAGACTCTCAGCACCCGGCTCCCATCAACAGGCACAGCAATCACAACACAATACACCTGTTAGCTGCTTCAGCCGTGCCCTGTGATTGGGGCACAAGTGGGAGTAGGAGGAAGTAGGAAAAAGGGGATAAGGGTGGTTTGGACACACACACACACACACACACACACGCACGCACACACACTTGTACCTCCCCCACACATAGATGCACAACAGATATTACCAAAAACAATACCAAAAGCCTTTCTAGTGGTCATGAGTAAAAACAGAATCTCAGTGAAACTGCTAAAATACCCATTTTAATTCTGCCGAAATCGCCCTGTTCACCGTAAAATAAATAATCCAAATGCCTTTCCATTTAGTCCAAATGTTTTCTGGAGCCCTCTATGACATTATCTGTCATGAAATAGACTGCGCCTAAGCATCCAGTTGACAATTTTACAGCTGTTAAGAATTATCAAGGAACGAGGCACCTCGATAAAAAAAAAAAAACACCACTCTTACCCGCAGCAATTTTGGCTGCACTTGAAATGAGTCCCTCCAATCTCCTTTTCCTCCTCTACCAAGAGAGACAAAGTTGTAATCACCAAGGCAATGTGGTGGTTTCCAGATATTATTTGATTCTTTGTTCTCATCTTGGCCTTACTTGAACTGCAATGATGCGCAGTATCTCAAACCGGTCAGATCCTCTTTTTATGTTCTTCAAAGGTCGAGAAGAGGTTGCAGGATGAAAGGAGAAGTTTACTTACTTCTCATTGCTTGCTCGCTTGGTTCTTCTGTCCTCATAACCTTCTCCTGCAACCACCAATCCTCAAGCTTTAGCTTTAGTGGGAGGCAGCAAATCAATAGCAGTTATGGCACAGAAGTGGTGTGCATCATCTGAAAGCTCGGAGCTTGAAGATGACTTTGTAAAGCTTTTCAAGCCTAATAAATATATATAACAAAAACTATGGCTAAATGAGATGATTGAAATGGTGAGCCTGTATCAGGACATAGACTGCATTTTCATTTAGGTTATTTGGAGGTCAGAGGTCATGCGCGCACTGTGGATATGGACAGTTTTTGTGATGCTAAAATTTGTCCAGAAATTAAATTTGGAGCAGTATTTCACATTATCATTTGCATTATGAAAGAAAAAAGTTGGTCAGGCCCCTTTTCGACATTTTACATCTTTCTCCTGTTTCTATTTTCTATTATTATATATTTTAATATATATGTTTTTATGTTGACTCTTTCTGTTTTTCATATTTTCAGTGTATGCAAGTAGACTTGATTAATTTAATTAGAATTTAATTTGATTAAAAAGCTTCTTATGCGAGTGCCCCTGACTGACTGCTCATTCTTTATCATTTAATTAGACACACATATATATTTGAGTCATTTATTAAACTAAATCCATTTACCAGATTTGGACATACAGATTTTAAACATGGACCAAATCTTGATTGAATTCAAAATGATACTACACTGTAATTTACACCCAATATGTTTTTATATCCTTATACAATAAAGTAGAAGAAGTAACTTTCTTCTTAAAAATTGACTTAAATCCTGATAAATTCAGTTTTTTTAGTCTTGCTCACCTCAAAGCCTTTTTTTCTCTTCTGCCTCCTTTCTGCGCGCTCAAGGTGCAACAATCCCCACCACCCACCTTCGCCCGGTTATCTCACACCAAACACATACACTCCTGAGGCTGGCGCCCAGCTGCCCTGGGCCTCCAACCTGCCTCCGCCATGGAAATGCTTCTTCCTCACAAATGTGACACAGCTGTGCTTTGTTTACGCTCTTTATATATTTATATCAACATGATAGATATTTATTCCATATAATGTGTGTGTTTGTGCTTGTCTGTGTGTATGTACTGGAAGAGAAGGCTTTAAAACGAGTGAAGAAAACAGCCGCTCAGACTGCAGCCTAAGGTAGTGCAGGTTCACACCATGCAGTGCTACCCCTGACAGAGTCTCTGTGTGTAACAAGACATAATCTTTGCCTTTGGAGTGAGTGAGTTAGAGAGAGAGAAGTTGAAATGTCAGCTCTACCACAAACATGCCCTTTGGTTTGAAAGAAGGTAGGAAAGAAGGTTTTTGGCTGCAGGCGTCTGATAAAAGTTACAGCTTGAATTTTTCGAAGCAAGTTAATGCTCTGAATTTGCAAATGACAATCGGTGTGTTGCTGGGAACGCACACAGTGTTGCGTGTGTACGAATACAGTGTCTCCATATGGGCCTAATGGGGCACTGAGAGGAACAAACCCCCCTCACATGATGCAGTTAAGTGCATTATAAATTCCCTTTCACTTTTTTTTCTTGTATTCATACGCACAAACCGGTCATGGTCCAACTCAGATTTTCTGGTTAGAGGTGCAGCAATTTGTCAACTAATCACTGACTTGAATGACCGAATGATCAAAATATTTAGATTTTTGTTTCACTGTTAATCTATTTTAATTAGTTGTTTTCATGCACAAAATGTCAGAAAACTGTGTTTTTGGCCTCTGTGTTTGTTTTTGTAAATATAAATCATGTTGTCTTTTGTATAGACATGTTAAAAAGTGTCCCACCTTTTTTGCATTCAGGCTTCTTAACCAAGCAATTAATCAATAATGACATCTCTGACATCCAATCAGACATGATGATACATCACTGGTTGTTAAAGCAGCAGGAGTTTCTTGGAGTGCTTATTTAAATTAACTTACTTGGCTTACTCTAATAAAATGTGAACTCTTTGGTGATTCCTTGGATCGGCGTCTGCAGAAGCTCCATATTTCACCCTGCATTTGTGTTTTTGTGTGGGTGTGAATCGGGTGTGTGTAATATAGAAGCCCATCTGTAGGCAGCCAAGTGTGATATTGCTCCTCATCTCTCAATTAGAACACTTACAAACACTGCATTAAGCTTTGCATCAGATGTGATGGTGGCGGAGGTGAAAGGAAAGATGCGTTCTTATAATAACTCAATTTTCTCCACCCAGAAGCCGTGTATACTGTGTCTATTTATTTAGTAATAATATGTTTTTAATGCTATCCTGAGAACAGCAGGGCTAATTTGATGCATGTGTCATCATTTCTTATACACAATACATCATTTAATGACTCCCAGCAGTGACATCCAGGATTCTGTTTGCATACCTCAGATTTTACCCAAATTTGATGTAATGATGCCCTCACTATGTAATTACATATAGGTGATGGGTGACTTCCAGGTCATTGTAAGATGTTAATTGCATGTGTAAGAAGGTGACTTTGCAAAAAGATATTAACAATGGAGGTTTAACAGTGCTTGAGTGTCAATTTCATTCAATTAATACTGTGGAATTATTGAAAACTGAAATAATTCTCTTATCAGACAACGAAATTGAGTTTAACTCCAGATTTTTAGATTACAATGCCAAGCTTCCTAAGTGAAATCTCATGAGGGTTCTGAGACGTTTTTTTTTTTTTTTTTTTTTTTATTTTGGGTGACATTATACACACTTCACTAGACACAAGCACACCACCTTGATGTCAAAGCTTAAACAAACTTGAATACAAACTCCCGCCCACGCACACACACAAAGAAGCATGTGTCGCAGTCGAGTAGTCACAAGCATGAGGGCCATCCGGTGTGTGTCAGGGGAGGCTTCGGAGTGTTTCTCGTCTCTGACGTTGATGAATGATCTGTCAAGACAATGTCCCACTCATGCCCAGCTCCCCCTTTACACAGGAGACAGGACAGCTAGTGTGTGTGTGTGTGTGTGTGTGTGAGAAAAGGGGGGAGACAGAGGTTATCCTAGCATGTGTTCTTGTTTGCGTGGGTGTGTGCGATTGTGTACACGCGCTGCTGAGTATGTATTATTTTGGCAACCCTCGGTCTGACGTGTGAATGGCACGGCATAGGCATTACACGAGTCAGCGGTTTGGGGTCAGGGTGTGAGTGAAATGGTAAAAAGCATGAGGTTAAACACTCTGACCCCCGCACAACCATGAGGGGGAACCCCACTATTTTAATAGGGAAATCCATGATCCGTTTCCAATTCAAACCTGAGGCCCTCAGGTCAACCCCTCCACTTCAGCAGCATAAAACCACACAATGCCCCATGAAATAATCTGCCATTCACACACAACATGCAACAATTCAATCTGAATTTAAACAACTGTATTCATGTCACAAAGGGAAAATAGAGCAGAGCAGAGAAACCATGAAATACAACAAACATATTTACCACATATTCAAAGAAATTTCTATATCTTGTCACAGGTACTGTCTGAGTGACTTCTGTCCTATTTAAAACAATTGGACACAGACTCCAAGTATTATAGAAATATATATGTAAGTTTATATAACAGGTAGCCTCCAAGGCCTATTTGTTGCATTTGTCTCTTTCTATCTATTCTGTGCAGACAAAAAGGTTCATACATATTCAGTGACTAATCCATTGTACGTATAGGTTTAGGAGGCATGTTTGGTAATATTTTGACGACCTTGACCCCTAACATTAGCATATTATAAACAAACATCTATACTACAGCTAAGGGAAGATCTGGCATAAATTGCTTTAACACTGTACAGTTGATTGTTCATGTCACGCCTCCTCTTGAGTCATTGTATAGAAGCAACTTCCAGCATTTCCTCATTTGTGGGTGAAGTCCAGAATCTGCAATTTACACAACAGCATTTTTGAACGGTGGGTAGTTTTACAGACAGGTAAAATAACTCCCTGATGGTAACAGAAACTAACCACTTGGGAGAAAATGACCCAAAGAAGCCAAAATGATTGCTGTGTTCTCAAAGATTTCTCTCTGGGAGAGCATCAGTGAACTTAAGTAAATAAAATGCACTGCCTTTATGCCTTAGATTGACAATTTAACCAACAGAATACAGCAGCACAGAGGAGTTTAGCGATTACCTCCCTGCTCTCTTGCTTTTTGCTCACTCCATCACGGTAAATAGCTACTTTTAGCACCAGCTCAGTGTGGTTTCCGTAGTGATGACCGAGCATTAACAGCTTTTTTTTCCGCTGAGACGCCACTCTGAGTGCTAGCACTGTCTTGTTGCTGTCATTAAACCACTATGGCCGTGCCCTTTATTACGACAGCAGTTTACCCCAGCAAATTTTAAGATCCATTTGCAAGACGCAAGACTAATTTTCCTTGATGATCATAGCTTTTACGTAGTAATGATGTAAAGAGCGGAGGCAAAGTGCAATCAAGCTCGGTTTCAGGGGTAATGCAATACTGTGAAGGAGAATTATGGGTTTCTTTTATATGATGGCGCAGTAAGTTGACCTTTAAGCTTGAAACATGTGAAAGAGAGAAGTAAGATAGACATAGACAGAGAATCCTCCACAGCGGATGTTGCTCCTATGTAATGGTCAAGTGAGATAGAGTAGACGTAGCGGAAAACGCTCTCTCTCACTCTCTCTCAGCCCTCCCTTTCTCAATCTGTCCCTTGATTACTTTTTAATGATTTCTGCTGCATAAGACAAATGGCTGTGTTAAATGAGCAGAATTAGACAAGGGAGCTGAGCGCAAGAGCATTTGTTAGAGCAGGAGTAATGGATCGGGCATCCATTGTTTACTCTTCTCCATTCACTGGCTCAGCCCGCTATTGAGCTCTGCGTCCTCTAAGTCGAGACAGCAGGAGTAGACAACCACTGTTTTAATTCTGACAATACTTCAACTTTGTGACAACGATATATGAATACTTTTATTTCTACATTTCCAAATCTTGTTTATCATTTTAACTTTTACTATATCAATTTCTCTTTTTTTTTATAATGTATCCCATATTGTAATGTATAAAATTACAGCTGTGATTGATAGCAGCTTTATCAAGGCTGTGATATTCAGCACATTCTAGTAATACTGGAATTCTTGCTCTGCACTTTGTGTAATTTAACAATTTTCAGGGCGTGACAGGAAGTTTAAATTATCAGTTGTTTGGAAATTCCGAATATGTCCTTTTCATATACAGTATGTAAGTGCTCAGGAGTTTCTTTTTGTGAGTTGATATGATTTCCAGAGTCAGGATTTCATGAATAGCAAGGCTCTGATATACAAAGCAATGGTCTGCTGTTGAGGAATAACAACTGTAGAATGCTGTATTTAAGCAATACCAATCATAATTCTTCAAACTACTCTGAAAGATCAAAGGGCAGACAGCAGAGACAGAGACAGAGACAGAGACAGCCCTCCAGACAGAGAGACTCTTTATGAGATGTCGTTCACTATGTAAATTCAGTAATTGATGTTTTTTCCTTGTTATACCCTAATAGTATTTGTCTGCAGCAGTCCAGTTTTCCCAACAGGATTGTTTGCTCTGTATCTACTAAATCCACCCAGTGTGATTTACCTAAATAATCTAATTCTTGCCAAGTGAAATGGTTCATAAAACCTGCAGCACTGTAATGGACTCCATTTATACTGACTGAAGAAGTCAGTCATGCTGTCGCTTTCCCTGAGCCACCCACTGACTCCCTCTCAGCCTCAGTGGTGCTGACCCTACAACCTGACCTCCCTGGAGGAAGCAAGTGGGAAAAAAAACAGTTTCCCTTCAGGGATCATGAAAGTAGCATATTATTATCCCTGCATTATTACCGTAGTCACGGTAACAGAAATTGTCAGCGTCGTCATTGCTATAGCCTTCTCTTTTCCCTCTTCTTTTTACAGTGTTATCTAAGTAGTTTATCAGCCTACACTAAGATGTGCTGGTAGCTGCTGCTCGAGCCACATTAACAGCTCCTGCAGGGTCTATCTATGTAAATCTTCCAGCCCTGGCAGGCTGACAGGGAGTCAGGCATGGACAGTAAAGGGTGCTCCCTTGGCAGAGACAAGGCCTTGGTTAGCACTCCATGGGCATGGGCACTGCTATGGATCATTACTTCCCTCAGTGGAGTGGCTGCTGTTTGTGTGTGTGCGCGTATGTGCACTCTCGCCAGCTTATGACAGAATGAGCGAGGGAGAGACTGAAACACAGTAAAGGCTATTAATATTAATACTTCTATCACATCAGGGGTCTCTCCATATTTTTTGATGATCAGTTACAGCCACTACTGCCCCCTACAGTCTTTTCAACCACTTTGGAAATTAGACACTGACCTTGAATAGGATCATTTTTACACTTTTTACATATATTTTAGGAACCTGTTTACATGCATTTATGTTAAGAGGAATGTTTCTTTATACTGTCTTTCTGAATGGACCTGCACAGAGACTCTCGCTGTTTCCTAAAGTGAGGAATTCTTCCTTAATAACGCAGGTCCCAGGAAGCTGTGTCCTAAATATACCTAAAGCAAACCCCCCTTCCAGTCATTGTGCAGGTGTGGGTAAGTGCACACAACATTCAATTCAGCACTGCTATGTTTTAACAGGTGCATGTCATTGATCTTTGTCTCTTTTTTGGGGGGCATTATTGCTTTTCACAGTTTTGTTAAAATTGAGGAAAAATGTTTTAATTCATTATTTCTTATTATTTTTATTTCATTTCAATAAATAGCATACTGCGCTGCCAAAGTAAACAGTCAGTTTCTATATTTAGAACTACCTGGAAGACCATTTTGCATAAAGGCTAATGTATTCCACCATGCTCCTGTCCAGTAGATGGCCTTTTGGCAGGTTTTCATGCTATAGTATCCTTCAAAGACAGACATTTGACAATCCTTCCTTGACTTTGGAAGTTAACTACTTTTTGAAAAGCTTCATTTTAGCACCTGTCTTTTCATGCAACACTCCTTGAAACGCTCAGTATGTTCTGATTAGTTTTTTAACAAAAGTGTGGCACAGCTTTGCAAAGCTAGTTCTCTAGTGGGTTTAATAACCAAAGTAGGGGTTGGTTTATTCTGATGAGCCTCTATGTGACAAAGGAAGGAGAGCCATCTCTGAATGGTTCAATGAACATGGTAAATGTTATGATATCATCCTGGACTATATATTATATTTTTTTATGATTGAGTAAACAAGGTGTTGACTCCAGAAACAATCATTTGATTGTTTCCTTCTTATTTCTGGCAGGCAGCACTAAAAAGTAAGCCTTAGCTTCCAGTTGCCAAAACCCTCCCCTCCTGCAGTTGTTTGCAGTCACCACAGATCATTTCCATTTTATTCATCTTTGACAAAGCTATTAATTTTTCCATTTCACACCTAAACAGTGGAACTCCTTATTAAGTTTACATAAGAAGAATAGTGAGATGAATACTAAGAATCTGTGAATGATGAATAGAAATCACATGTTTAAGACTTCCTCTCTGTGTACACTGCCGCACACACACATCTGCTTTTTTAGTCGTAGGGAGATTCAGAGTGAGCGCGACAAGGCTATCACCGGACTAATAGCGAGTTATCACTATTATTGGAGATGTAGGATAGATTGGTTAAGTGCTGGGAGCAGGCAAACTGGAACCTACTCAGTTGTAATCTCATTTAACAGCCCTTGAATTGCTCAAAGGTGTGTGTTTTGAAAAGTTTGCTCTCCGTGTGTATGTGTGAGTGTGTCTGGGGATATGAAGCTGCTCTGCTGTTCCCGGGCCAGCTATTAGTCACGCAGGAGTGGCTAATCTGTAATGGCTGCTGTCACAGGCCTGCCGTGGCTCCTGGTGATGGGTGCACCGTGACAAATGCACACACACTCACTTTCAGCCCGAGAACACACACAACACAGAAGTTAGAAGCGCACACAAAAATGTGCACTCACACTGATTCACTTACACACAAAGAAACATCCATTCCAGCAGTACAGTGTTAGAACTTCTGACAAGCTCTCCAGCACCAGTCATCAGTCCAGCCGCAGGTGACAGATAGACAAGTGGAGTTGGAGCCATCCTCTGATATTGGCACTGCAGCGGACTAGATCTGACTGAGCATTTGCATACAATCCTCCTTTATGTTTCTGTCTCTCACTTTTTTTCTCTGTTTTTCACTTATGGAAGTTGAAAACAACATTTTTTATCTCAATAAAAAAAAATTTGTCACTCCCTTTTTCTGCCTCCAGAGCACAGTGGTCGTGGAGAAATCCATCCAGGATCTAATGAGCCTCATGCAAGACCTGAGTGCCTACTCCAACCAGTTCCTCGAGATGGTCTGCGACAAGCTCAAAGAGTACAAGGAGATCTGCAACACAGGCTACAGGTAAAAGAAAGAAGAGGCTAGCTCACCTGCAGTGGAGCTTAAAACCTTTTTCCTTTTTTCTTTTTAATGTCTATTTTGGGTTTTGATTGAGAGACTGTTGCAGGAACCAGTCTGTGCTGTTTTGGCTCAGGCAATAACTGCACCATTGTCATGGAAAATCATAGAGAAATGTTTTTGTGTATTTTTATGGATAGCAGCACCATTGAAAGGTTATTTTTTAGAATATGGAATTTGTTTGAAAATGAGTTCTTACTGCGGTTTGCACACACCCAATGGCAAACACATTGGTGCTGTGAAAGGCCATTCATCTGTGCTCCCCTGGGACCATGCAACACCTGGCCAGGTAAAGGGAGGGGTCTTGAGAATATGGAGGGATAGGAGAGGAAGTGATGAACGGCCCAGGAGATGCAGGAAAAGGACTGACAGACTGCTGGGAGTCCATCTGGACTCTGTCACAGGTCAGCCGCAGTCTCACTGGGGCCTCGGAGTGATAAAGACGAGCCCAGCAGAGGCTGCCAGAGTGTATGTGTGCATTCCTGTTTGTATTCGAGTGTGTACGTTTCTGTTCCTGTGTGCATTTGCAAATAAACCAGTGTGTGTGTATGGGTGTGAGGTGTAGATGTGAAACCCTAGAGTGCTTGTATCTCCTGTACAAGGTGTTAGTATGATATTAATTGCAGAACTAAGCATTTTCTCCTACCCAGACATATGCACACAAAGCAAACACGTGTTGGCAGGCTGCTCCGATTTCTCCTCACGCTGAATCTGAGCTGCTGTAATTCCACTTAACATGTCAGTACAGATGCTCATGTTCAACTACCTGACTATTAATGATACTTGACTATTAGTATCATGCAGTTAACCCATTACTAGCTCCACCACAAAACCAAAAAATCCCCTAACTAACTCCCGCCCAGGGTAGGACTACAGGACTGGTTGAGTTGAAAAAGATAAAGATAAAGATTTAAACCTACATAAACATTTATATATTTTAGAGTTTATCTGCATTACATCATGTCTGTGTGTCCTCAGGGGTGTTGTCCAGTGCGAAGAGAAGCTCACCATCAGTGCTTCCTGGTCCAAAGACGAGGACATCAGCCGTCTGCTCCAGTCCCTCCCAAACTGGGCAAACATGGCCCAACCCAGACAGACGCGACAGAAGAGAGAGGATGAAGAGGACTTTACTCGGTACACACAGGAATATGCACGAATAAACCTATGTTCTGCTTCGTATAAATGTGCATATGTCATTGTGTGCGCGCATTCACAAATCTCTCAAAAAACATACAGTCAAACATGCACACACACACACAGACAAACAAGGAGGAGTAGACATACACCACCACACTTGAGCAATCACGCAAATAATCCCTCCCTCCCCGTCTTTGCTCCTTTTATTCACATATTATTGAACCCTCTGCTGTTGACTAAGATGCAGCCATAAAATAAGGCATGATTGCTCTTTTAAACACCCACTATCTGAGGGAAGTAAGGAAACGAGGGAAGAACAAAATAGAAAAATATAAGGAGAGCAGACGGAGGCTGGGAAGCGGGGGGGTGGGGGCAGTCTTATCGAAATTGCCTTTGAATGTGCGCACTCTTCAGGGAACACTGGAGCTCATCGGAGCGGAATAGTAAAGTAAATAAATAAATTGGTTATGTGGCCAAAGAAAGTCAATCTGTTGTGAGCGCTTCCTGCCTCTCTCACACTCCTTACACACACACACTCAGAGATAGCATGGGGGAGACCATAAGGCTGTTTGATTTGAGAGCCGTAGATGTTTTCATCACTATGAAAGGGGGATTAGCTTCTGCACGACTGGCAACCCAGTGCGTTAATAAAGCCTCATTAATAGACTGAACATGCCTGTGCGTCAAAGAGAGAATATGTGTTTGTGTGGGTTCTTTTACCCATTTGTTGTTCAAAGGATCTTGATCTTGTGGGTTTCCTGGTGACACCGGAGGCTCGGTCCGCATGCCATGTGTTTGCAGCGCTGCGGTGCTGAGAAGTGAGAGAAGTTGTTATCCCGCTTCCCCGCTCTCTGCCTTTCTTTGTTGCTAGTCGCCAAAGACAATTATCCCTCCAAAACCACAAGCACTTGCTAATATATTGAAAAGGGAGATTTGATCTTCTAGTGGGTGTTATCCCACCCTCGACAATGTCTCTTTGTGTTCCACTTCTGAATGCTCATGATCACCTGTTGTTTTTCTCTCCTACTGACTTTTTAGCTTCGAGCAACTCCCTCCTTTTAAATTGACTCTCTTTACAAAATTCTTTGTAGAGCTCCTATCTTCCCGTCTTGTTTCTGTTTAACTATTTTGGACATTTGTGCGTCCCTCCAAACGTCAATTCATTTCCCCATCATTGCACATTTAAGCCTGGTTTTATTATAAACTCTCACCCTCTTCAAATAAACACACACAATACAAACACACCACATAAATAAATGAACACATACATTTGCACACTCATTCCATTCAGCAGTGCATTATGTTTTAATTTTATGAAAATTGTCTTTTATTATAGCATTTATGTAAGCCACTCACTGCCTCTCCAGACCAGACATTCTGTCAGACCAGCAAAACCAATAACTGGTAATTTTCTGCAAATAATGTAATACTGTAGACTGATTATAGGGTTTTTCATAGTCATGCCGCTTAGTCATCAGACATATATTTGTCCTAGCAATTTTTTGATAGCAGTCATTTTTGATGAAATGGTGTTTGCTGATTGAGTGATGGTCAAATCATGTTTTTCTTGTCCAACAACTTGTTGTGTTTTTCTAACCATGCACACTCTTACACCCTTCAATCTCTGGATCATTCAGGGCAGCTTTTGCTAAGGAGTCTGAGGTGCTGACTGGGAACCTTGGAGACAAGTTAATCCCCCAGAATGAGATCCTGCGGGACGTCAGTGACCTGAAGGCTCTGGCAAACCTTCACGAGAGCATGGAGTGGCTTGCTGGTCGTCTTAAGACCTTCTTCACCAACCTGCCTCATGGCTCCAGTGAGTAGTTCATTTTTTTTTTTTTTTAATTGGCATCATCAGTATGATTAGGTTGGAACCTGCGGCCATTTGATATCATTGCCAGCTCATGCCTAAAGTCAGGTAATGCTAGAAAAAACTGCTCTGTACAAAGAGTTCTCCATGCTCCCCAGAGGGTGAAAATTGTTCCAGATGACCACACTAACACCAAGAGGCAGAGTCAAAAGCCAGCCGTTGTAGAGAAAAGCGAGACATGATAATCACACACTTTCAGAAAAACTCTACTGGAACACATTTATAGTGTTGCACTCAATTGTAAATACAAAGAAGTGAAGAGAAAAGTTTAAACACATGCATACATTCTCACTGTGAAATGGCTGTGAATGTTGGACAGTTACAGAAATTTATAAATGCAACCACGCCTGATGGTGGAAAGCTGTGGGATGAGATGCTTTCAGGAGCCCTCTAGACAGTTTAATGCCTTGAAACATTCCCTGCTCATTCCTCACTTTAATATCATTATCAAATGTGGTGAGTGTTTTTATCCAACACAGTGTCTCCATGCAGGTCTTGTTAATCTCTAATCGTGAACAGTCATATTTGAATCCTCATTATCACTTTAAGAACATGTTAAGATGTTAATTAATTGCTAGCATCTTGTTTAAGTCTTCAGAGTCCACACCTTTTATTAACATCATATGATGTTATTACCTTCCAACCGGCAGTTTTGATGTAGTTTTCTGGTCCCTTATTATCATTTATCATGTGCCTCATTTCCTCTGCATATTATGGCTTGATTTGATTCGACTTGACTAAACTTGACTTTAATTTCTTTTTGAATATTCCATTAACAAAAGTTGCAGATAGTACCTGGTTCCTAATACTTATTTTGGTATCACCTCTGCTGGAAGTCCAAGTGAGCTGGGCTGCTACTAGAAGGTGGAGTTAAAACTCTGCAGATTACTGATTGGCCAGATAATTCTCACCAGATTAAACAAAATGTTGTGCCAGGTCCTGCACAGTTTAAGATGTTTAAATTCTCAAGCTACAATCAATAGCCGAGTCTAGTTGAGCTGTATCATGTGGTTGAAATGAGTAATACTGTCACTGTCACAGTGTACTGAGTGCTAATCTAGAAAATGCTTAATTTGAATGAAAAACATCACCTCCTCAGCTTGTCTCTGTCTCGTCTAGTTCCTTTTGCAAAAACCAACACATTTTAGGTCTTATACTTCTTTGAATAATGAAGCCGTAACATCTATGAATATAGGCAAGAAGCTGTCACATCAGTAGATGGTATGTGCAAAGTGATTGACAGGCTGATACTTATCACCTCACTGACTGGATTCTTCCCAGCTTAGCCAAAACCCTGTTCCTTCTAACCGAGTATCTCTAAATGTGTTACTCTGTTGACAAAATTAAATTGAGCAAAACTTTGGGATATTTCTGACACAAACATTGGCATATGCAGTGAGTTTTACGCCTCCACGCGGCACACGGACGCCAACGCGGACATCTGTTACTGTTTATTCTGCCTTCTGAAAAAAGTGATTATTGACTTTGACATATGAATTCTGCTTGTCGGATTGTTACATTCCACCAAAAATTAGATTATCCTTACTGTCATTTCCCCCTCCTCGGTTTTCTTGTTCCTCCACTTTGGCACAGACAGAATGGCTTTCATGGCTGCCAAAAATGTTACTTTTCAGGAAAATACTGAGTATATGTTTGTGTTTTCACGTCACATCCAGCAGATTGCAGGACTGTGATGGTTTAGCGAAGCCTAAACCCTGGAATTACCTGGGGACAAGCCTCAGCGACACCATACATCCTCGACTGACTATATTGCTGTATAGAGCAATATTACATCATGGACATATTTTTCCAGGAGACGTTGCTACTAGTCTCTCAGGTCATTAAGCAGTTATTGATCAGTTATTGTCTGGATGGTTTATGGGGGGTCACAGTGAAGTTTTCTCATCCCTTGCTGCAGCAACACTTCTTACCTGTGCCTCATTAAGTTCCTGCTTGAGTGTATTATCAAACACTCATTACGTTCTCCGCTGGAGTTGTCAAAGAGCACTTTGCACACACACTCATTATCCTTAGCACTGCCTCTGTGAGTGTGTGCGCATAAATACCTTCCCTTAATCAGGACTTTGAAAAGCATTTCAAACATTCCCTGCTCAGTCATCACTTTTGTATCATTAATCACTGATCCGAAGGAGGTGAGTGTTTTTATCCAACACATTGTCTTCATGAACATCTTGTTAGTTGCTAATCATGAACAGTAATATTTTAATCCTCATTATCACTTAAAGAACATGTCTTTTAATATAGTTTCTAGCATCTTGTAATATCCTTCCAAGTCCATATCTTTTTATAACATCATGTGATGGCAATCAAGAGGTTATTGCTCCCATTAATGAGAGTTACGGTAGGACAAGGATTTGTTTTTGTACTTTAACATGGCAGAAGTCTCTTTTTTTTCATGATTATGTCATCAAAACTAGATGTGGTGTGATATAAAAAAAAAAAGCCTTTCCCCAATTCAATTCTCAGAACATAAACAGATGTCAGACTCCATTTTGTCATTCAGGTTTTTTAATGTGTTGATTATGTTTTTCTAATAGCGCATTCAATATTTAACATGTTAAATAATGTCATCAAGCTGAATTTTCAGCGTTTACCGCTGTAATTCATGACAAACCTTGACAAAGTGATGCTCTTTAGATTCTGTTATTTATTTTCTTAAAAAAAAATTAAAAAAAAATTAAAAGAACAAGACACAATGGCAAAATGAAATCAGGACAGAAATTGTAAAAGCAGAACATTAATGTTGCATTCTAACATTTCTGATGGTTCTTAAATCTCTTTAATTAATTAACCAAACCCAAGCTCATGTCTTTACACAGAGCAGAGAGGAGAGGACAAGATAATTTTTCAAAACGTAAATAGTTTAGGATGTATTTTGTGTTTCTGAAGCTTTATAAACAGCTCTGGAGTCAGTTCCAACACACAAACCTGCAGCAATCACCACATTTGATAATGAAGTGTATAATCCCAAAGTTTTGTCACCTATTTATGCAGCTCTTTCATGCAGATCTCTGGTTATTGTGTTCCAGCACTCTGGAGAAACTTAGCCGTGTTTGCTGCAGTATCTTCGCCCTCTGGCAGAGCTCTGGTAAATTATGCACCTTCCCTAGAGGGACAGACAGGGGGCTTCCAGCCTTATCAGCGATGGTCACAACTCTCCAGCTTCAGACCTCTGATTGCTCATTGAACTTGCACTATTTTGCTGTACCGTATCGCAACTTTTCTTTCAGACGTAAAATAATTAAATGAGAAATTTGAGATATTCTTATTTGGGCTTGACTTTGCCACTATCTCTTTTTAAACTCCTTCCTTCCCTCTCACTCTGACGCCGGCTTTCTTCGTTTATTCATAGATAAGAATTCAATAAAAGTACGGGAAGGGACGTGACATAATTATCATTAATTCTGGCGGGTGGCACTAATGGGAAGGATAGGGCAGTCACTTATCATGCTGGGACAGCCTCCGTATTGTTCATTATTTAGTGTTTGCCGAGCTGATGACGGACTACGTGTGTGCTGGTATGGCTGTTGTTGATGTGTGCGTGTGTGCGTGCATGAGTGTGTACATAAGCATGCACTGTGTAAGATGGGACAAGGGTACGGCAGGGAAAAAGGACCCCACCTTATCTCATCCTCCACCCCCCCGCCTCACGTCTGTGCCTCTCCAAATTGGATTTTATATTACAGAAGCAGTCAGGTATGAACAACTCATTTTCCTCTCCCTCCTTTTGCTTTTTCTTTCTTTCATTCCTCTTTCTGACTTTCTTGATTCATTCTTTCTTTACATCTTGGTATTTCTTTCTTTCTGCCCTTTATTTTTCCTCCCTCCTCTCCTTCCTGCGGCCTCTTCCTCATCCTGATAGTGAGAACATTGTTCTGTCTTTTCTTGGACTGGTAAGGGTCTGAAAGGTTCTGTCCATGGCTGGGTAATGGCTCCAGTGGACGTTTGGTTTGGTCACCTCCCTGTGTGATTGAATCCCTCTGGATGTGCAGTTACAGACAAAAGTCAAAACAATTAAATGTAAGTTTTTGTGCATGTGCAGATATCAGTGTGTGACGGATAGTTAGAAATGTCTGAAGAATGTGTGTGTGTGTGTGTGTGTGTGTGTGTGTGTGTGTGTGTGTGTGTGTGTGTGTGTGTGTGATCATGGCGTGTGTGTCTTTATGCAGACAGACCACTGATGGTGATTTGCCGTGAAGGTGGTTGCAGAAAGGGTCTTATCACCCATCTGGTCTCAGCACTGGACTTCTAATCCACTCTGACAATATTTACCCGACAACACACAGACGCCTGAGGGGCAATGTCAGCATGACAGCCTTTTTGTTGACTGCTGTGGGTGTGTATATATGAATTTTAGAGTTATTTTTAATAATATTTGCCAGTGTGTCTGGCAGCCTTGTTGGATCTTTGTGTACTGAACATGGAACTGCAAACAGAAAGTCATGAACAGTGTGAAGAGCAGCCTTAAGTCTTTTTGCAGACTTTTTGCTGCTTACTACACCTAAAAGTACAACATGTAACTTGTTGCGCATTCAGTTGCCTTAAAATAACAAAACTATGTCATATTGTTTTAAGTTGCGCACTGACAGTATCCAAAATGTTTCACCAATGTTTGAATTAAGAGAAATACATGATTATATTCAAGGCTCATTTTCCTCTGTCAATTGTTTCATATTTCTTCTGATTTCCTGCCCTGAACTCTCATAAATGACTTTTAATCCATTTTTATTTTAAGCCACTATTCAATGTTACACATTTTAATTTTTGATTTTTGACTATACATTTTAACTGGATGAAGGATTTCAGTGATTGGACATCTGGATCCAAAGTTATTAATAGAGAAACAAGCAGAGCAAACATTAGTAGCAGCTGTCTGCTAAACTGCATTGAAAATACACATTTTTTTTTAAATGACACTGCTTTATTCAGTGTTTATACAAGTTTTAATCACCAAGTCTGTTTGTTTTGGTGAGGAGGAAACCTCTGTAGATAATCTTGCTCCCACGAAAATCCTGATAGATAAACACTGAAGGAATCCTAACCGGAAGAAGCTGATGTTAGTCGTGATGAAGACAGCAGCTGCAATGTCACCAAACTCTGCTTTTTTGTTGTTTTTATTGAGAGACCCCCCTGCGGTTGATTGTTGTATATGTTGTTATGGTGTTTCATGTGCCTGCATACGAGTGTGATCATGTCAGAGGTCTGACCGGTAGAAACAGGCCTCTAATCTGAGCTGCAGGGTTTCTGGACATTTACCACGTGTCCTCCTTGTGGGAATAAGTTTCTTCCCTCTTCAGTGTTTGCTCGGCTGCATGCAGAGGGCTTCTGGAATACACTTCTTTAACCTTGACTATGGTGAGTCTAGGTCTTTCCCTTTGGCAATGTTTTTTGTTTCTTGACTCCGTTTAACAAAGCACATTCTTATTCACTGCAGAGGCCTGGGGGACACGTTGCAGTGTGAGAGCATGGATTTGTTTCTTCAGTTGTGGAAATATTGCCTTTTGTTTCATCCATGTTGGTTTTGTTACTGTTTCTGTCCATAAGCGTTTAGCATATTTCCATTCTCTCTCATTATCAGACACCATTGAGCAATTTGGGTTCTCGAGATATCAAAATCTGCCAGTCAGATTCTCATTTTTCCTCCTTCTCTTTCTCTCCGGACAGAAGTTCAGATCCCGGTGTGCAGATGTTCATCCTCTACCAGAGGCAGCAAAATAATTAATAACTCCTCTCCACTCTTACTCAGTCGTTTATGAATCATTCATCATTCTACCGCTGCAGGATACTGTCCTTTGCTTATCTTTCTGCATTTTCTCTTCATTCCTCTTTTCAGTTCAGAGGTAGGGCGTGTTGTACTTCTTAAACTAAACAGATCATGATTTGTGTTAAGTCCATGGCGTCCGTATTTGTCAACGCCACAGAAAATGTCGAGTCATTTTGGGTGTTTTTTTAGTCTTTAATGCATTGTGTATCCCATTAATGGCACACAGGTCAAGGAGTGCAAGATCGGGTAGAGTTTTTCTGAACCGTGTGTGTGTGTGTGTGTGTGTGTGTGTGTGTGTGTGTGTGTGTGTGTGTGTGTGTGCATCTGCATGCTGCATGTGTGTAAGAATGTGAATTCCATCACTGATCTTCTCCTTTAATGTCTGCCACCCTCATCTTCTGCAGATGGCAAGTAACAGACGTTTCTCTTAGATGGGATTCGAAAATAATTGGATAAGCACAGCACACACACACACACACACACACACACAGACATGCGTGCACGCATACCTACACATGAGCGCATAAATAGATCCGCAACACGCACATACATATCCTCACATTTAATCAGCAGAGAAATAAAAAAAGAGAGCAAGAAAGTTGTCAGTCAGGACCAATGAGTCGTCTCCTTTTGCCCGTCTGTCCCCGACTCTAATGGTGCCCCCCATGCTGCGACGCCTCCCTCGCATCATCAAAGCAGCGATGGCTGGGGGGACGGCAGGAATCCGTGTGTGTCTCTGTTTCTGTGCGTGCGTGTTTTTTTTTTTTTTTTTTTTTTTAAGCAAGTGTTTGTGTGTGTGTGTGTGTGTGTTTCACGAACACCCCCCGGAGAGACCTCCAGCAGTGTGTGCCACGGCGAGGCCTTTTTTTCCCCTTTCTGCTGCCAAAGTGAGTGAGTGTAATGCACATGAGAGGAAACAGAAGCCTTCGAGTCACTTTCACACACTCGCCTATGCGCACATACACACACTTTTTGGAGGGAAAACACTCCCACAGGCAGAGCAAGTGAAATGCTCCTGCTCCCTCACACACACAATACAAACACAAGCTAAGAGAAGGAAAGAAACAGCAAAAGGTTTTTTTTATCAGACAAATATTCATGCGCCTTTTGTCAGCTGCTCTCTCGGAATCTCAAATGTTATGAAAGGATGTTTTATATTAACAATCAGGACACCTGTTGATGTGACTATTCCTTTAATAGATATCAATAAATTCATCGATCCTTAATGGATCTTTCAGGTCACTCCTTTGCACAGGTGATATTCTTGTTAGTGTGGCTTTTAGTTTGAGTGGCAGTGTTGTGTTTCAGTGCTGCATTAATGATCTGATAAGATGGCTCGGGAGAATAAACAGCATCCGCTAAATACAATCAAATGAAGTCTATTAATGTCATTATGCAACGCTCCCTCGAGAAATCACTGTGGATTTTTTCTGTTAAGACCAATCATGTTTGTTGTTCCGGTGGCTCATTTAGCCGGATTAATATTGATATTACCAACGTAAAGATCCTATCTTCAGCACTTGGTGGAGGCCGGTCACAGGTGTAGAAATCCTATGGATTTTATACTTTAAATGACTGTTTATTTACTCTAAATCAAAATTAAAACCATAGTTTTTGCCATGTGTACAGGTCTGTTGGTTTCATGTGGAATAGTCAGATGAACAAAAATAAAGACTGATTATGAGCCTGAAATGTTAGCCACCCCACCCTCTAATTATCTCAGAACTCACAGTGGTGGTTCCAGCTGTGGAACAATGAAACTAATTAAAAAGAGAAAAAGCAAATCTCATAATTTGGGGTTTTACAATTCTATAATTTTGTGGAGGGAGAAGGGAGAGAGGACAGAGCTTTTTGATATTGATATTATTTTTTAGCAGACAGGTGAGAGTCACGGCCTATGTTTCCAATAAAAGCCAATGATCTGTCAAACTAATTCATCTGTGGGGCTCCTTTGGTGACTATGATCTTGTTTGTCCACCTTGAAACTTTGGTGATTGTATACAATTTCTGTGTTGTCACATTATAGAATCTGAAGCATGGTCAACTGCCATGGCTGGACAGACATGGGTCCAAACGGCAATTTTACTAGTTACTCTACTTCTGTTTTACTTTTATTTTCTTGTTTTTCTAATTTGCCTTCCACAGCTGTTGGTTAAGGTAAACATTTCATTTATATTGCATGCTGAGGTATATATCTAACAAATAAACCCTTAAAAGTCTTTATGCGACTAATGCATAAACTGCCTGTAACCGCTGGAAATAGCTCTGCACTGCAGTGCTAACCTTCACACAGTGTTACTGTTTCACACATGCATTATCAAAAGGTTTACTCAAGAAGACAGTTAATTAGCACAAGTAAGTTCATACACATAGTTCATACATTTAGCACTTCTAGATAAACCAACACACACCACGTGCACACCTTTAATAAGAAGCAATCTGCAGCCTTTATCTCCACATGTTAGACACACAGCACATGAGAGCAGCTGTCACAGGGATGTCACGTCACCTCACCGGGTCTGTTTGCGTTGTTGATTGGACGGCCATGGCACGTATCTCTGTGGTGTTTGCTTAGGCCAATGGTCTCTGCTTATCAGGGCTTCATTTAAAGTAATTGTAATGGGAAAAGGAGAACATATTCAGCAGCATGTACAAAAAATATTCAGACATGTGCATATGGAGGCATCCATATTTTATATACATCCATAGTTAACGTGTAAAGCAAGGTTTTGAACTTAAGTCAGTAATATAAGGGCAAATGCAAAGTTATTTCCCTTTGAAATAAACATATTTATCATGCAAATTTTTCTTTATATACCTCTAACTAATAACAGTTAGAAGTTAACTGGTCATAGACAGCACTGTTAGACTTTATGTTATATCCAGTTAATATGGAAATGAAGCAGCTTCCAGTTTCATCTGTTTAATCAGCAACATAGCCAGGACACTAAAAGTGATACATACAATACAATATACAAAATTTTGTGTTCCACATTTTGATCCTCCCTAAAATTTTGCCGACAATCACACAACCAAACCAAACTAAAAACACGACCTCTTTTGCTGGAGTGACAATGAAAATAAAACTTGAAATACCTGTAATCTCACTTCCTATCTGTTTTGGGGAATATCTGTCAAAAGTATTCGTTGAACAGAGAAAAGACAAATGAGCCGGGTGTGTCGACCTCAGTTTCCACTGTCTG
>JAOWBC010000904.1:6654184-6668656 GCA_028566105.1 Hypoplectrus providencianus | reverse complement strand
TTTAGATAATATATATATATATATATATATATATATATATATATATATCAGCGTGTGCAGCGCTGGCTCACTCTAATTGGGAAGTGAGGTGACAGCCAACGCAACTGCAAACTTTGCAAGTTTTGTTCGCTATGTCTCTATGCCATAAGGTAACCTATATTGTCAGTTAAGACTTTCTAAATGGAACAACAAATGCAGCACTCGAGCTCTGACTCCGACGGTCCCACACTCACCATGACTCCAGCTCCAGATAAAAGGCGATTGTCTTGGACACTCACCCGAACTTAGGCCCCATCTCATCTCATTTTCCTGTTAGATCTAAACTGCTGCTCTCAATTACACCTCTATCTCTCCTCTCCTGGCAGCCCCATGGGCCCACTGATTCTGTCTGCAATAACAGATGCCAGATTAGACTGTCTGAATGAGGCCACATCTTCCGCCTGCTGCCAATTTGGGTTGGTCCCCAATGATTTCCCTAGCTGAGAATTGTATCATATCTATGGCTGTTAAAATCTGTTTATCTCTCTTTTTTTCTGATAGTTTGTGCAGTAAACTAGTGTGGTAAGTTGTGAGCTATTAACATTTTTATGCAAATTGGACAACAGAGACTGAGTAATGAAGATGTTTTTTTCCCTAAAATAGGCAATAGGTTTATTTTTAATGTTGTATCAAGTCCATCATACTGCAGTGGAATGACTTTCACTTTTTGCATTAAGGCATGTTTGTGAGAATGCCTTTCATCAGTCATACTAGCTCTATAAACTGAGACGATGCAATTCTCAATCTTTATTTTGCGGTCCTCACTTCAATTGCACAAGTCTTTGAAAAGCAAACTAAACATATAAACTCAAGAAACGATCACAAATCATTCCCCTCCCTGTTTTTTTAGTTCATTAACTTGGGAGAGAAGTACTTAACAAGAGCAGGAGAGGGGAATAGGAGCCTTGTCAATACGGCGGGCTCGGCGCTGGTCTCCCTGAAGCCCACAGAGCAATCCATCATAATGACACATAGGCTGGGATCGATGGGAAAACAACCATGGAGCTGCTGAGGGGTTCGCCTACCACTCTGAAATGTACACTTGGTATAAAATATAAAATCTGCTCAATCAGCTGTTCACTTCACAGCTACTTTTGTAATGTTATACATGGGAAACTTTAATACAATGTTAACCGACTGTGTCATGTCACACAGAGATGCGATTATGCTATTATCCCACTGCGCACACAGAAATCCTAAAAGTCCAGAGGCTTATGTATTGGGTGTACTCGATATATATGTAAGTGTGAACCACTCTTGCTGACCATGCTTTTTATTCATGAATGAAATGTATACTTGTGGGCAAATCTAAGCTCAGCTCTTTCCTTTTCTTTGCAGTGGACCCTTATTTTGCACACGTTTGTTCAGTTTCATCTCAGAAAATCTGTGACATGTTTGTCCAGCCTAAATTAAGCACTCATGATTTGTTGATGCATACACTAATAGACTGAAAAAGTAAATACTTCAAATTCCAATCTTGTTGTGTGAATTTTGTACAGTGTTTATACTTGTGTTGTTGCATAAGTGTCATATTTTCCATCAGGGGAAGCACAGCTGACAAGAATTTTTGCACGCAGTAACACCTCTTCCGCACATGACAGCGCAGTCCATCACTGTTTTGATGCACCTGCCTCATATCATACGTGCGAGATGAATCCAAAACCAACATTAGAGGACGTGTTTGAGCTGACAGCTGTGATGTGTTGTCTGACATAGTTTGAAGCATGAAGTGCACCATATTGGAATCAGAAAAATAAACACAGACAACATAGCAGCTGAAGGTTTGTGTTGTTGTGGGCGTGAATCCATATCTGCAGGTACAGTGCAACATTTGCAAAGCCTGACTGTGTTATTAGCCCTATTGTGTCTACTGTCACAGAGTTAAGACAGCAAAAAAACAAATTTAACAAAGTACAAGCCTGCAGCTGGAATTAAAAATTACATGATTAGAAACCTTAGTAGTCCATTGGTGATTGATGGTTCTTTTAAATGTGACACTGAAACTAAATTGAAGCTATCAGTGTTTTTTTTATTTTTATTTGATGACTCTACTGAACTATATATATATAAAGACCGGCATCTAAGACTTAGGCCCAGAACAAATAAATGATATATATTTTTTAGCACTTTTTAAAAACATTACACTGATGAAAAGCAGATTATACCTGGTTTAGAAATAAATAAAAAAAGGTCTCGTAGGGTTTACAGGTCAATGTAAACAAACTACATGACCCACAATTCCTTTCACCCAACCCTCGTCACTCACTCTTCTCAGCCTGCGTTGCCTGGCGACGGCGGCGTATGCCTCGTTTAAAAGCAAACTCACTAGCTAACTTAGGTTAGTTGGAATCAAGATAAATATAATACTAAAGTTTTCCCTTGGCTGTGACAGTGGATAGTTAGCTTTTTTATTCATCACAAAGTCCCCAGTAAGTCATTTGTCCCTCGTCGGCGACTTTTCATTATGGAATAATGAAGGAAACAACGAGTCAACAGTTTTCCTCAACGTCTCCTAGCCGCTTCCCCCCAGGGTCCCATAACGACGCCGCTCTCACAGAGGCTCCCGGCTGCAATGAGGTAGAAGAAAACAGAGAGATGGAGGTAAGTAAGGAGCAGGATACCTTAGCTAATAACACTCAAAAAGCTTCATGTACTGTGTTTTCCATACTTCTTAGAAATAAACTCTTTTTATTGTCAGAAATGTACGCTATTTGTGTTAGAAACAGCAGGGCAGACTGACTGCGTTTTAATGGAGAATTTGCATTAAACTCCATATTTGTTCTCTTATACAACAGATAAAGCAGGTAACCTTGCACAAGAGGTCTGGGAAAGTAAAACAACACAGCAAGGTCAAATGGTTGATTACTTGCAATTTGTGATAGCGATATAAACAGCAGTTAGAGTTGTGTACTGTGCATTTTAAAGCATAATTTCAGTGTGTATATTGCATGGATGTGTGTAGGTGTGCTTTTAGAGCCAAGAAGCTGTGAGCACTGGGTGATGCTTATAGTGGCTTCATGCCGTATGCATTGTCTTTAAATTATGTAATTATGTTGTCATTGCAGGGATGCTTACAGTTCAACTATTATGCTTCACTTTTCTAGTAAAGTGCTGCATGTGTTTTGTTATGTTTACAGAAGGATGGTGTTTTAACTGCTGAGCTTGTCTCCAGCCGTGTGTCCAACCTTGGACGCTGTGGCACTGGGCTGCAGCATTTGTACCACCAACTGTCTCTGCCTGTAAGACACTTTCCGACTCAGATTTATAGACAAATCAGTCCGACACAAATCAGGGTCCACGCTTTTATAAAGCTTTGACTTTTCTCTACTTTAGAGTCAAGATCTCAGTGACATCTCCGTTTTAAGCAATTATATCCATCTTCAAAAGCTGGAACTGCCACACAACAAAATTAAAGGTAACTATTCTTATATAAATTAAGCATCCTAATTAAGACATGATTTTACTTTTATGTTGTTGTCTATATCCTTTGATGAATTACTCTAACTTTTCTCTATTGCTAGATTTATCCTGTGTGAGCCACATGCCCTACCTCATCATCCTGGATGCTTCTCACAATGAAATCTCCAGCTTCTTTGGATTCGAACCACCCAAGAACCTAAAAGTAACACAAGACCTTGAGCTGACAGGATAAGACCACATTTGATTGGTGGCTTGGGCTTTACTTTCTCCTGCTATTCCCTCCAGATAGGCCTGGATTTCCATAGCCCATCTGTAGTCTCTTTGAATATGCTTACAAGGCATTAACTGCCCTTGAACGACAGTGAACTTTAGCAAATTGAAAATTCCTTCTCACACTCTTTGGATTCAGTCGATTATTTTTTTCAGTGAGATGTACTTTCAGTCAGACTTTCATGACTTTTGTTAATAGTGTGCGCCTTTTTTTAGGAGGTCAACTTCTCCCACAACCGTATGACAAAAATGAAGGATTTGTCAGCGTATTCATCTCTTAGTCATTTGGATCTGGGCCGTATCCTTACTGAGGCATTTACATTCAACCACTTGAACTTGCACACACACTTCTTCTATCTTTGTCATTGCTTCCCTCTTTGTCAGTCACACACACACACATTTTTAAGTTTTTTTTTCTTTGCGTTTATGATGATCTAGCTCTTACCATTATAGCTCCCAGAAATCATGGTGGCAGTGGGGCCACAGTTAGATAATAAAGAAGTCATACCTAAGTAATAACAATTGATAACCAGCCAAAGCTGAAAATAAATAAGTGAAAATATAAATATAAAAGATGGAACAGGAGGTTTGGCATTTTGAAACAAACCACAGCATATAAACATGCAATTAACTTGAAAACAAGACGGAGGGGAAAAGAGTGGATTCATTTCAGCATTATAAAATTGTAACCACTTAATTAATTTTGACTTCCAAGAATTTTACATGATTTTAAAACCAATTTTTAACCAAGTTTTGCTTGATTATAACTTCTTGTAAATAATTGTATTTCAAAATGTTCTTATCAAACGCTCTATACCCAACAGCATTTTTCCCATGGATATTTTTCTTAACATGTCCATCTTCAGACAACGTTCTCAGTGAGATCAGCGGTCTAGAGCAGTGTTGCAGGCTCTCCTATCTCAGCTTGGCACACAACAAGATCTCCAAGATCAGCGGACTGGACAATCTGCCTCTCACACACCTCTGCCTTGTAGGTCTGAGTCTGTTAGTCAGACACATGAGCAACACATTCACACACAAACTCTAGAAACATGAATTGTAACCAGAACTCTAATTTGTTTTTCTTTTCAGTTGCTCTGCAGTACTTTAACTACCTTGTATGGCTTTGCTTTCACAGTGTTACCTAGTATCTACACGTACACAGAGTTATTTTGGAGTTGTTCTTTCTTTTTGCGTGTATATTACCTCATGTATGCTAAATTTCACTTTTTTGTGTTTGCCTCTCTATTCTCCTCCCCGCTGTCTTTCTCTTTATGTCTCTGTTTTTGGCTGCATTTTTATATTCAGTAAAACCTTGGCCCCCTGTTCGAGAATCACCATATGGTCCAACAGCAGGCCTTTTCTCTCCCTCTCTCTGTCTCTCTCTGTCTCTCTCTGCTTGTGTGTGTGTGTGTGTTTGTGTGTATGTGTGTGTATGTGCTTGTGCGCACATGCGTGTTCTGTCCTTTATCAGTGTTTCCTCATTGTCAGCAGCCATCGGTCTGGCTGTGTCTGCCCCTGTCTGTAGCTTTGCTTTGGGACCAGCTGCTGGTGTTTGAGTGAGCCTGGACCAAGTTCAGCACACACACACTCACACACTCATACACACACAAGCACACACACTCACTCATACCTTGTCCGTCCAGCATCCATCTAATCCCATCCCTGACCCCACTTCCTCACATGCTGGCTCCCTAAACAGCGCAACCCTGTCAGCCAGCTTGTTTCCCAGCCCATCACAGCACCGACCTAGAGCTTCAAGGGACCAGCGCAGTCACCCACCCCCACTGACAGCAGCCCTCTGCCAGGCAACATGCTTGGCAAGAGTCGGGCGAGGTGTGGCCAGACAGCTAGATAACAACTTTAGTCAGTGGAATGGAGTGAGAAGCAGGCTGGGGACTCTGACAAGGGAGGAGTGCCCAGGTCTGGTTCTTTAGTGGGTTAGCGTGCTGCGCTAGCACCTCGCCAGCTGTTTGGCTGTCAGTCCTCACCTGTCAGGATTTAGCGGAGAGAGGAAGGCCTGCCACTCAACTCAGCACTGAGGGGAAAGAAGGTTCATGCACCCTGCAGAGCGACCATGGAATGTCCTTAATATTTATCAGTGGGAATCGTTGACTGTATGTGAAGTAGGAATGTGGGCTGAAAGCCACTTATGTATGCATGCATATTAATGAATACCATGTACTTTGTCTCTTTAAATGTGTCCTCTTTCCTGATTGTGTCCAGAGGGGGAACCAGCTGGAGAGGATTGAAGGGTTGGAAAATCTAAAGAGTCTGCAAGTTCTCGACATGTCTCTGAACCGTATCACCAGTCTCTCTGGCCTCCAGAATCTCCACCTGCTGGGTACCATCAATCTGGAGAAAAACCTGGTACTGATCAAAGAAAGCACTGATTAACATCTCCAACATGTCAGCCTTTATCCTACATGTCTATTCAGCTTATGTATGAGATTAAAATTCAGAAATGTGGATTTGCATCAAGCATTTACTAAAAATTATGTACTGTACTATCATCACACATGCAAGTGAAACTAGTCCAAGCATAGATATTTAACAGAAAATGAAATGATTTTGTGGTTGACAAGATTGACAATGAAGTTTCACGCTTAATGAGTATTTAATTCTTCAGGAAGCCTCTCAGGACGCCCAGACTTCTGTCAGGGCTGCGTCCTGCTTAATCCTGCACCCACAAACATTCTGACCATGCATACATATCCAGCCACACACAACACAGATCATCAGCCAGATTTATTGGGTTCTTGTTTACTAAAGTTTTATGACAGTAAAGTCAGTAGTTTTTCTATAATCTTGCTGACAGACAAGCTGAGTTGAAAACATGACGTCCTTGGCAGAGGTAATAACTACAAATTATTTAAAATGCAGGGACTCCACTGCATACATTTGTGATTTTGTTTCAGGTGTGTGAAATTCGGGAGTGCAAACACATTCACGATCTTTTCCTGTTGAGGGACCTCAACCTGCTGGGAAACCCTGTGCAGGTATCCCAACCTAATTCTGCAGTGGAGTATACTGTATTTATTCTTTTAAGGTACTGTAGATTATGTTCTGTCGTCAGCCTGTAAGCAATGAACGGCCTATGAAAACTTCCATAATGGCAAGGAAAGATCGTACTTTAAGTTCATAGATTCCTTATGTTATTTGCAATGTGAATGTAATTGGTAGGAGCAACCCGATTACCGACTGGCAGTCGTCTTCCTCCTTCAACATCTGACTGTGTTGGACCAAGAGAAAGTCACTGCAGAAGAAAAGGTGGGACCAACATATTAATGAATCATTTTGCAGCAGCCTAAAAAGTTGTCTCAACACACTTGACCTTCAGATTTAATAAGGATGATCCACTTTCACCGAATTCAACTGTGATATTTCTACATGTGTAAGTGCTTGTATGACACTTAATTACTCACTTTAAATCCCAGGTTTCATCCGTAAACAAATATGACCCTCCTTTGGATGTGGTTGCAGCCAGGAATCACATGACCCACCTGGTGTATCAGCTGATGCAGCCCCAGGTGCTCTATGACAGGTGAGTACAAATATCCAGTATTAATTAGCATCCTTACCTCTGAATGATCCTCTGCCTTTTCCTTGAATGTTTGGCTTAAAAATAAAACCACACTGCATATTGAGTTAATATAATGTTAACCATCAATTTCCTTTATTGCAAGAAAAACGAATGAACTTGTAATGAAATCAAGGAAGTTTCTTTCAAATGTGTGCAGCATTTTATCTGCAGTGTTTCTGTATTGCTCACATTATCTGCTCCCTAAAAAAAATTAGTTCGTGCATCAGCACTTTTTTGAAAACATCCATCATCAGCAAATAAAATGCTGCAGCTACAGTCAATTTACCATTCTCCTCGGTGCTTCCTAGAAAGAGCACATCCATATTGGCCACAAGGCTCCTGTTTGTATTGACTGCAGGCTTTTTATGACTGGAGAAGTTTGAGCTCTGCCTTCATGGTTTAATGTACTAAACCCCTGCTCATCATAACATATATCATAACATTCCTATAAACTTGATCAGAAACCTCTGTGGGGTTTTTTTGTCTGTATCCCCAAGCAGTACTATGCCCAGTGCAGACTCTCCGTATCCTATGCTGGTTCTGACTGGTCCTCAAGGCTGTGGAAAGAGAGAGCTGGCTCAAAAACTGTGTCAGGAGCTGAGCGATTATTTTGCCTACGGGTCAGTGTCAAACTTTCGTTACACATATGAAAAGTGATGGTAACATGCAAGTCACCAGAGGTACAGTCAGTTCAAAGATTGAACTGAAAATGTACATTATATAGTTGATGAATGTTGAATTACTGTATCTGCTCAAACTGTGTTATTTAAAAGTTTATTTTTAGGTTGGGACGGTCAAGATTTCAAAATAAATCCACTGTCAAGATACTGTTGCCATAGTATAGTGGTCAGACAGCTAAAACAGTTATATTTAAACAAATATATATTCATATCCGAGTAACTTATTTTCATCACAGCATTAACTCAGTGGTAATAGAAATAAACATGTATGATATATGTTTCTTTTCTCTCCCATTCTGAAGTCTAGAATTTAGGTACAATGAGTAAGATTTTCTTAAAAACAAGACTCATGCAAAATAAACCCTCTCAATTCGTGTTGGTAACACTACTCATGACTCATCACATTACAGTTTGACATACTTGGAAAAGTAACTTAAAAAACTAACATCGCACATTTTTGTTCAAATTGTCCCCCTTTGAATGTACTGACTCTACCTCCATTAAATATAAACGTTATGTCAAATCTCAAGAGCGGTTCTCTAATGTTTGTCTCTGTATGTGTCCACAGAACCTCTCACACCACTAGGGGGCCCTGCTCCAGAGAGGAGGATGGAATCGATTACCATTTTGTCAGTGAGGAAGAATTTCAGACCATGATCCAAATGGTGCGTGGGTTTGACTTAAAGCTTTTCTGTACTTGACATAGCAGAGAAGTTACTACATGGAAACAAATGACATGTTTTAAGGTTATTTTGTGTTCACTTCACTCTCAACACGTTGTACACACAGTGTCATAAATTTAGGCAAACAAATTAATAATTGCCACAAAAGCTTTTTATGTCTTTTTCACATTACTCGCACAGCAAGTATCAAATTGAATATACTCACTGGCCATAATTAATAGTTGAGATAGCTAGTTTTACTGGGATTTGCTCATTTTACTGGTTAAAATTTCAATTAATGTTAAGATTTATTTATTTGCATGGATCTTTTCTGACAAGGTCTAATTGCTTTACTAAGTGCATTTTCTTAAGGATGACTCATCACAATATCTCCTACCACATTTTCCATGTGAGTGAAGTCTGAGAAACTGACAAGAAATCAAGGTTCTATAGGTTTTTATTTCCTCAAGATGCAGACATTGGCCAGAATTTCATAAAATACACCTTTTTGACTCAAAAGGTCAAAAACTGCCAGGATCCAGTTTTATTTACAAAATCTGTTTGTATTTGCGTTGATTACCAGCAACTGGATCTCCTTTATTACATCAACTTTTTTTTTCTTTTAGTCAGAAAAATTGGTGCTGAGGTCTGAGGCCTTGGACACATTTGTTTCCCATCTTGTCCCTGTTGTCTAGCTGCCTGTTATGTAAGAGTGGCGGGGTGTGATGAATAGAGGTCTGGGTCACGTAATGATTTACACAGCAATGCCTTTGATGCTGGAATTGATTCCTTTTGTGTATTCCAACAGAGGAAGTGTGTCAGGTTAACTTAACAGTCTTACCCTCCCTTTCCTTGATTGGTCCGTTCTTTTCTTTACTCTCCGTTCTTCTTCCAACTACCAGTACTTGGTTTATCATGGTGCGTCCTTCTTCTCCCAGTCTTCATGCTCTTACCACACCCTTTCCCTCACATGTGCTTTTCAGTACATATGCAATCATAACCCTTTGAACCCACTTCTTGTGGCTCTTCAAAATCAACTCCAATCAGCAATCCTAAGTACTTAGGATATTCCTTACTGTGTTGTAAACACAAGGAACACCTGCTGGGCAAACCTGTTTAAATTGCATCCGACTCTGGTAATAGGAAATCACACAAATCATGTGTGTAATTTAGTGTTTGAATACTTTTAAAATACCTATTTAAAGTAATAATATTGAAGATTTCCCTTAAATAAATGTCTGTTAAGTCATTATCATTTGCTGAATGAGGTTATTGGGCCTATGGTACACCGATAAAAGCACTTGCATTTGCAATATTAGGTACTGGGTATTTGTGGGGACATTCCTGATGAAAAAGATCACAATCTGCACACATTTACAACCGATCTTTCATCACCAAGATGTGGTTTGTCCAGCAGAAAGGTTAGGTAGAGCTAATGTAACAGACTCAGTTTACTTATATATGAAGATAAAAGATTAAACTAATGATTAAGATAAACTCAATCAAAGGATCATTTTCTCACAGACTTCTCTACATCTACACAGATTTTTTTTTTTTTTTTGCAATTTATGGAGTCTTAAGATCTTTAACAAAGCCTATAAACTGAATGGCATTAATGACTGTGTGTTAAGTTGTTTTGAGGGGACAGTAAATTTACAAAGTTATACAGGCTGTTCACTGACTACTTTACATTGTATCAGTGTGTCATTTCTTCAGTGTTGTCCCATGAAAAGAAAATAGAATATGTACAGAAATGTGAAAGGTGTACTCTCATTTGGGAGACACTGTATCTACTTCATACAGGCTGACTTTTCTTGGGAATCATAAAAAATAATCAAATGTCCCATTTCACTTTTTCCGCCATAAACCCAAGCACAAGAATTACCTATTGAAGTTTATTTGAGTGTCATAAATTACGGTCTTCAAATAAAACTGCCCCAAAAGCAGGCAGACAAAAGGTCAGGGGTCATGTGTGAGAAGAAACAAAGAGAGATATTTTTGCTCTGACCACCAGGTCGAAAGTTCAGTTCCCAGGTGGGCAAATGACTTAAGGTTGTTAATCTTGACACAACTTGTTGGGGTTGTATTTGTATGTCAAATATTTTGTCCAGTTTAGGAGATAAATGACTCTTGTGAATTCGGTAACCATGATGTATAGGGGGCGATAAAATGGTGCAGTAAAATCTCATTCTTTCCCCTCTAAACTGGAAAATCCCTTGTAGGGTAAGTTTATCCAGACCATGGAGTATGGAGGTCACAGCTACGGCCTGACCAGAGATGCCATAGAGGACGTAGCCAGAGAAGGACTGGCCTGCTGTGTACATATGGAGCTAGAGGTGCGTATGGAAAACTTTTGTCTGAAGGTACATTGGGCAGACTAGTACCATATGCGGTCAATAAAGCCAGTAGAATGACAGAAAGCAGAGCAAAGCAAACATTTTCAATAAATCTGGCAATCTGTTCCAATAGAATAAACATTTGCAATAAATAGAGAATCAAACCTCCTTGTTTGTCTTTCCTCACAGGGTGTGTTCAGTTTGAAGAACAGTTACTTTGAGCCGCGATACATCCTGCTCATCCCCATCCAGGCTGAGAAGTACGAGGCCCATCTGAAAAGCTGTGGTCTCTACAGCCCAGCACAGATCGACACAGCAATGTCACGTATAGAGCTCTATGCCAGTACCAACAGACAACGACCGGGATTCTTCGATAATGTTATCCCCTGTGGTACGGCAAGGAAGCTTTCATTCAAATTTTTTTTTATTATAACATGCATGGTTATGGCTACACATCCCACTGAATAAGTTTAAAAAATCATCTCAATATCACTTGTAGAGTTTGACAAATGAGCAACATTTAACAACATTTATTCCTCATGTGTCATAAGCAAGTAACTCCACAGAATTCTCTAGATATTATAAACAAATCCAAAAATGCAAAAAATGTATCTTTTCAATATTAACACATTAAAGCCTTTAAACTGTTCTAGTACAAACCCAGAAATGCAAGTATGAACCTGAAAATGAGCTTAATCCGTCCTATTTAAGCTAAGAAAACACTTCCCAAGGGCATACTGTTCTAATTACTTGGCCTTTAGATATGACGTTAGAAAGAAAGAATTCATGAACTGTTTGCAGTGATCGCTCTGTTCAGTTTGTCATTGTGGCGCCTCACAGAACAAAAGAAAAAACACACATGCCTTACCCTTGCTCAGAGCGGTCCAAGTGTCATTTGTATAGCCTTGGATAGATCAACGCACTCGCTAAAATCCATACACTACACTTTCAATCCAATTACCACATGTATTAAGGGCACGTAGCCGCAGAATAGCTCTGTTTATCATTCCCTCATGAAAGCACTCAGACATGTTAGCTGTTTTCTTAATGAGATGAACATACAGGGAGCGTGGAACCTCATCACTTTTATGCACTGCTAGCTAGTGCCTCATTACACTAAGGTCATCATCCCCATATCTTTGATTCATTACTGTTTGATGGGAGATGTATTGGCTCTGTTCACAACCACATTTTTTATGGTGTGTTGTGTGTGTGTGTGTGTGTGTGTGTGTGTGTGTGTGTGTGTGTGTGTGTGTGTCTGTGTCTGTGTCTGTGTGGACTTGTATATGTGAGCAGATGACTGGGAGGAAGCCTATCAGACACTGATGCAGGTAGTGAAGGACTACCTGTTGCTAGAGGAGCAGGAGGAAGGAGAAAACAATAGAGGATCCCCTGACATCAACTCCACTGGTGTGCACTTGTTTGTCTGTTCCCATCATCATTAGCAAATACCAAGCACCAGAGTGCTAATTTTTAATGTAAGATACTGCGTGTGAAGCCTTTTCTTTTCCTTTATGAAGGGGCAAGCACTTTTATAAATGTAAGATGTAAGATTACATTTTCCAGTGACAGGAAGCATAAGATAAAAATCCCTGAAAATGCAGCAATTGAGTATGTATCACCTTTGATTTCTTTTTATTTTTTATTATCGTAAACTAGAAACTGCTACAAACTATTCCCAATAGCTTGGCTGATCCTGCATCAATTTAGACTGTTTTTTAATTCGGCCTTCAGCTTTATGGTGGTGCAATGCGCAACAGCTGGATTGCCTCGTAAATGTAGCCCTGAATATATTTGGAGGTGTCCTAACAGAAAAATCATCCTTGTAAATCTGTTTTCATTCACTGCACATTGTATTCTCTGTTATTATACATGCATGCATAGACAAAATGTGCATCTTATGCGTATATGTTATGTATGTTATAGCCATTTTATGCAGTATTTCACAGTATTGATGTACATATCTGTCTCTTTCTCTCTCAGGTCATGAGCCGGAGGTGAAGCCACCCTCACCGCCCCCGTCGAGGTCAGGATCAGGCACTAATGCGTCACACCCTGCCCCGGCACTTGACCCCTCTGATCTGTCTTACAGGAACTATTTTACCAAGATCCAGTCAGAGCTCAGCCCTCAGAAAAGCCCCACTGTGAGTAACAAGATGTCTGATGAAAAATTTATTGGTAATGAAGACTGTAAGTGAATGCTAAATAGACATCCAGACTGTAAGAAATTTATGTGGAAAATAACCCTCAATCTTCTAATAGGATGTTGGCTCTCTTTCTCCTCCTCACTGCCATACATCATCACTGCCTCTTCTCACTTTCTTCCCCTTTTACCCCTTCATCTCTCCCATTTAATCAACCTCCTCTTCATCTCCTGTTTGTCCCCCCTTCCTCACCTTCCTGCTTCTTCTGAACTCCTCCCTCTCCCCGTCTCTCCCCTCTGCAGGAGCTGGCGTCCATCAGGAGGCGTGAGCAGCTGGTGAGAGAGGCTATAGTGGGGAAGAGTCCAGGGGTCTACAGCCAGCTCTTCAAAAGGTTCATTATAAGTAGCACACACTCCACTGCACTCCAATGTTTAATTTCGAGTGGGCACTCTCAGCTGGGGCCAAATGGGTTTAATTTGTGCACTTGTCCTAACTGCCTTTTGATGGTTTGTTTTGGGTTATTGTTTGACCGACCTTGAAGGTGAAGTGGCAGGTGGCCACATTATTTCAATCCGAGTGTTTGTTAATATGATTGGCTTGTGTAGTGGCACTCTCTTCTCAGTTGTCCTGGAATACGCCTGTCACCTGTTACACTGAATCTCAATGTAACATTGCTTTTCTATACGATTTATTGAATCTGCTCCTATGTTTTTGTTTACCTTAGCTCTGCTCCAGCAGCAACAGCATTACTGCAGAATCCTGATACACATATTAGCGAGGAGAACAGGTAAGAACACAGACACACTCACAGAAATCGTCCCAAAATCACAAGGCCAGATGCTACTGTATGAGGTTAACAGACTTGTACTTCAAAGTTGTATTACATTTCACTCATATGGTTACCAAATTCATAAGAATATCATTTTGATTTAAGATGAGGTGAAATCCAGAGGAAGTCTCCTGGTTTCATGAAAAATCTGAAGATTTAGGAGCAGGAAACTGCTTTTGTAGTAGTATTTATTCCCACAGCCTGTTTTTACAACTTATGTTCACGTTTATGGAGCTCATTCTGCCGGTACAAGCCATGTGGGGACAAATCTGAGCACACATGCACAGACACACACACTGGCTCACACACCAATGCGCTCACTCATAAATTGTGATTTTATAGCTTTTTGACTCCCCTGTGTGTACACTTACACTCAATAAACAGGCTTACTGCACAAATATAGATTTAATCAGACACTGATAGAGTATGTGCGGTTTTGTGTGTGTGTGTGTGTGTGTGTGTGTGTGTGTGTGTGTGTGTGTGTGTGTGTGTGTGTGTGTGTGTGTGTG
>JAOWBC010000904.1:6641840-6652305 GCA_028566105.1 Hypoplectrus providencianus | reverse complement strand
GTGTGTGTGTGTGTGTGTGTGTGTGTGTGTGTGTGTGTGTGTGTGTGTGTGTGTGTGTGTGTGTGTGTGTGCGCATGTATGTGTGTGTGTGTGTGTGTTAAGCAGGAAACAGCACACACAGCTTTTTCTCTCCGGTACAAATTAGCAACAATTTATTTCATTGCTTTCAGAAGAGATTTAAGATACATACAGAGATACAGTGCGTGTTCAGTCAAAATTAATTTGTTCCCCTTCGGCTTCATGTTCTCAGAAGGCGCCTTTCACCAAACTTGTTGAAAATCTACAAGTTCTGTCAGCGCAGTCTGAGCCATTCATGCCCCCAGTATGTAATGTTAGCATTACTCAGCCCTTCAGTATTTCTATAGAGGATTCCAGACATCTGTCTACTTGTTGGCAACACTCTTAATAGGGATGTGTCCTTACTTGTGTGTGTCTGACACACATATAGCAACAGAGGATCCTTTTGTATTTCTCCGATAAAACGTGTTTCTGTATGGTCTTGTGTGCTTGTGTGTTTTTTTTATGCATCCAAAACAAATATTACATGAATGTCATACTATTGCAGTGAAAGAACACAACATGCAAACCATGGATACTATGCCAGCAAGATATCCCACAATGCAATTGGGTAGTGACACTAAAGGTCATAACAATCAATGGAAGACAGTGTAATGTAAATAACTCTTCAACGGAAGTGTAATAGATAATGAATGGACATAAGCATAAGGAAATGTCTAGTTCATATTATTTATATTTGAATTCATGTTTATAAATGAAGCTTTATTTATAAATTATGAGCATGATTTGGTCATATAATGGCATTTAAAAGTCAGTCAACCTCTCTTGTTAATATCAGCAGATCTGAACCTTCTTTGTGTTCTCAGCAGGATTGTAAAACTTCCCAAATTTTCTTTCAACAAAATATCTTCACTCTCTATTTTCTGTGTTTATCTCACATTTGCTGAAACCTAATTTTTGTTTCACTGCGTACACCACACCTCTCACTACATGAACTTCTTCTCTTCTTGCCCGTCTCTTTTCCCCTCACCCTCTGCGGTTTGTCCTTTCCTCCATCCCTTCATTTCTTCCCTCCACAAGCAGCTCCGATGAGTCTTGTGCCAGTTCGGCACTGACTCTGCCCAGTTCAGCTGGGGGCTTGACTGGTTCAGTGGAGCAGATAGATATGTCTGCCCTGGGACTCACCTTGGGAACACTAAAAGGTTAGTATTGTTTGTTTAGATTTTTTTTTAATCATTGTCGGGTATATACCTGTTGTTATATGTATATAGCAAAGAAAAGGGAGAATTCTGAGCAGCTACAAGCCAGGGAAAAAGACCAGTAATCTGTTGTACACTTATTTTGCTTTTTTTTTTTTACTATGCAAACTATATTTTTTAATGAAATTCAGTTTATTGTTTTAAAATTGTTTGTAAATTAACAAAGCAGTTCGTCTCATTATAGAAGCCCAGCTGCATTCATGTCAATGGACTTGTTCTTGTGTTCCCATTTGTGTGTTTTTACCAAGTAACAATTCTGGTAACATTTCTGACTTTAGGCCAAACTCCTGAAGCCGCCCGTCCAGGCACAGACCAGCTACCCGTTGCTGTGTCTCCTTCTTCTGATAGACGTCCCGGATCCAACGTCAAGCCCATCCTGCCACCGATCCCCACCGGGCGCAAAACACCTGCATCACCCAGCCCGGCAGCTTCCCCTAGATCAATCAAAGTAGTGGGAGGAGAAGGAGATGTAGAAAGGGAGGGATAGCATCATATGTAAGATAAAGTCAATCAATGAGTATGTTTATCAAAGTACAGAACTTTAAATACAAGTTTGGCCTTCAGATCAAAAGAAAATCAAAAATCTGCACCTGCAAAATTAACAGTCAACCACAAAACAACACATATGTTGCTGTCTTACAACAAACTACACACACTGATTTGACACACCGAGTCAAACACTTGAGGTTAGATTTTATTGTCAGAGCTTGTCTTTTCCTGTGATCTGTAAGTCATGCCGCAGCATGTCTGGATCTTTTTCACTCATAATATACTGTACACATGATAAGTGATTGTGTTAATTACCTTATATAAGGCGACTACAGTGTAATTATAGGTGAACTTTTCCTCTTTGTAGATGTACCCGCCTAAAGGAATACAGTGTTGACTGATGTTATGATTTAAACAGTTTGTCGAGTATGTCTTTAAGTCATGGTAAATATGGTATTGCTCCTTTGTGTTCTCATAATAATATGTTGAGATTCTTGTCAAGAGGAAGTGTCTTGTAAAAGTTAGTCTCCAAAGTATGTGGTGCACGTCATGTTTTATGTATGTAGCATTAATTCTCCTGACAGTGAAGTGGCGTTATATTTCCTACCATTCAGTAAACTCATCAAATAGGATTTGCCATTGACATCTCGATACTGATCTTTTATATGCAGCATGGCGCTCTTGTCATTGGATGATAAATACATCATTAATCTTTATCTCTTCTGATGGGATTATTTATTCAACTGGAAATGCATTCATATGGAAGTTGTTGACAGGTATTAAACAGTGAGCCATCACAAACAACTTAGTGTGTTTCTGTCAGTTTGTGTGTGTGTGTGTGTGTGTGTGTGTGTGTGTGTGTGTGTGTGTGTGTGTGTGTGGCACGCCGCCATGCAAACACACAGGTACACGTACTTGTGCACCTGTGTGTTTGTGAATTTTGCACAGTTTTCACATTTGATTCATTGTAAATTCAAATTGTCATCCGTCACAGATGTATGCATTGCTTATTTAACTGGTGCCTCAGCCAGCGTGCTTGTGGCTGCTTGTGCATACAGTGTGTATCTGTATGCAGAGATTCTACGCACACACACAAAACACACCTGGCCATCCATCACTGTCTGTCTTCCTCTCCGGCAGCAGATGTTGCAACCCTGTCATAATTCTTTGGCACTTTGAAACCAGACAGTGTCTTTAGGGCCCCTGGGGTCTAACCTACTTACACCACAATCTGCACCCCTACTATAGCTTATCATGGACTAACATGTTGTCTTCCTGTGCATTAACATAACACCGGATACAACCATGTGTATGTTGGAGTTTGGAAAGTTTTGAAGCCTTTTTAAGGGAAGCATATCATGGTTTAGAATCAGCTTCTTGTCATTCTGATTGTGATATCACATTAACCTTCTGACGATCTCCACTTAAAGCATGCCTTTGTCTCTGCGTGTCAACCTGTTTTTCATGCATCTGCATCTGTCCGTCTTTGTCTCCATGCCTACCTTTTGGAGTGTTACACTACATGATTACAGCAGCTACTGCAGCCTGTTCACTCCTAAATGCTTTACTTGATATATAAAACAAAACATAATAACTCTAATGGTTATAAATGTTTGCGCTTTCTTTCAACAGTCATGCAATCTGCAGTTATCTATAATAGCAAACATTTTCCATAAGGGAAGTTGAAACGTAGCGCCCAATACGCGTGTAGCACGCACAACACTTGTCTACTGAACTACTCGTCTTCCCTCACTTCACCAGCTGCGGAAAAATAAACATGTCACACACTTTCATCTAGACATAACTCCCCCAGACAGCAACGCTTTTCAACAAAGAGAAACGGAGAGCACGTTTTCCAGGAGAAACAAAGACTAGCTTGCATCTAAGATTTATGTCTGCAGGAAAGAGTTGTTATGGGAGAGATATGCAGAAGCACGTTATCATTTTTCACCAAGCTCAAGTGCCTGATGTTATGAATTAATTTTTTATGATATCTGTAAAACTTAAGCTACAGAAAGAAAGAGCATTAATCCATATTTTCATTCCATAGAGGATGTTGTGCAAAACAACAGAAATAACAGACGTCTCAAACATTATTACATCAGCTTGACTGACTGTGCATCTGTCAGCCTTGTTGATTAAAACACAATATAGTCTTTTGTGTGAATAAATAGTAGATGAGACACTACAAGTTTTAATTACCATGAAGGAAATGAACGTCTCACTAGAACAGTTAACAGAAGCCTTTAGAGGCAAGAGATAAGAACAACTATTTTCTAAGTCTGATCTAAATTAGCAATGATTTTTTTTATTTTTCTTGTTTTCATCCAGTAGTGAGACAATATGATTTTGCCGCCAAGTTTTTGGACTTGGAAGTGGATGGAATCAACCAACCCACAACTTTGAACTTGAAGACCGGTTTTCATATCCATTGTTGGAATTTCTGTCCAGTAGTACGTTTTTTTCTTTGAAGCCTTATGCCTTTAAGCCATTTTCATTTTATCTAACCTCAACCAAGTGGTTTTGTGGCCTAACCTTAACCAAAGTAGTTTTCTTTTTTTGTTTTTGAATTGTTTTTGAACAGGGATAACAACAAGAACGAGCTTCAGCAATTCAGAAAGTGATATTTGTGGTTGAAAAATGTTGAGATTCAGCATTATCTGTGGTTCTCTTTGACCACAGTCCAAAGCCATGCAGCTGAGGTTTACTGGGTGAAAAAAAAAAAAACATGCCCACAGGAGTAAATGAGAGTGTGAATGGTTGTCTGTCTGTCCGGGGTGTACCTCCCCTCTCACACAATGTCAGCTTGGATCGGTTCCAGCCCCCAGAGAAGCAATCATGTAATTAATTTACTAAAGGGTATTACCAAAAAAACTGTTGGCGTATGCAAACTGTTAACATAGGCATTTTAAACATAGAAATAACCTTGAAGTATTACCCGTTTACGCTGTCAGGGATGCTCTTTTCAGTCATGTTCAGAAGTCACCTTGAGTTTAACGATAACAATACTGTTACTTTTCCAGAGCTATTTCCACACTCCATTTCACTGTGCCAACACAGGAAGAAGCTCAGACCGAACCTGCTGTCTGTGTGAGATAGCTGAAGATGAAAAAACTAAGTTGTTTGATTTTTTTTTTTTCCAAATCAATCTAAATTTGTCAGTGGTTTCCCACTCTCACAGATGCTCTTTAAATATAGTGCTAGTCAACACACTTTCTCTACCTCTACTCATTTTCAGACACTGGGCCTTCTGAACCAGGCGGACATAACCGTTATTGAGCTTTTTGAGCTGCTGCGGTATTTCAAACAGCTTTCAATTATACCCGTGCTTTACAGCGACAGTGATTTCTTACTAGATACGGGCGCAGCAGTTACAGCTAGTTCCCCTGACTGCGGATGTTCCCTTTTAAATGTCTTGTGAAAAGGCAGGAGGAGAGAGGGAGGGTTACGAGGCTGTGAATGGACTCGGAAAATAGTCAGTGAAAGAACAATAATGTGTTATAGGCGCAGCTGTAAACGTGGTAACTAACCACCGCACATGTTGAGTGCACAGTGTGATGGAGGAGCACGGACACGCCAGCTCACTTCAAGCTCAAACAAACACATCCTGTCTGTAGAGATGAAATGGTTCGCAGTGACTGCCTCTGTGTCTTCATTTAAAGTTTCCACTTTTTCTATAAGTGGAAAGAAAGGGAGAAATTCATTGGCTTTTTAATAATAAAGTTGGTCTAGGTTTATGAATACTCTAAAAGTATCCAAACTCAACCAATAGAGAAATGCAAACAGCCAACACAGCCAGAAACAAACATGTTCTGGTGGAAGCCTAAAACTAAAGTATGAACAGAAAAACAAGCATCACGTGGCCCCTTTAAAGAACAGACTGTGTAGCTCTCAGAAATTGAAAGCTGGTATTATTTGTAAGCATGCATCCATAATTCTTTTTGAGCAGTCGACGTTCTGACAGTTCCTTGAACACACAGATTGGTTGGGTTCAGGACAATGAGAGCAGACAGGTCCCACGTGTTTTAGATTTGTGCTGAACTTGCTGTTCTGATTACTTGACATTTGCTGGAAGTATGCAGGAGCAGCATGGATGACTTACTGTGGCACTGACCTCTGTGTGCCGGGCTCTCCACCTTTACCTCCATCCCTCTCTGTCACTCTGTCTGCGGCTATCTCACGGTGGGGAACATTTTCTCAAGTAAATAACCTAAATGCAGCAGTGATTGTTCTTTACTACTCAGATCCTATATTTGCATATGTAGTTTTGCACTCACATATTATCAGTGAGTAAGAGCTTCATATTATTATACATAATTTATCTTATTTTATATATGTTATGAATTACATTTGTTTGAATTATGGGTATCACAAAATACTGATATTGTTATTTAAAAAAAGAAAAAGAAACATATGGTAATATTTATTAATAATCCAGTGCCTCATATATAACCTTTTTTTTTTGTCCTTTTTTTCATTTATTTTCCAATTATTTATCAGAACATATCCATCAACATACAAAAAGTGACACATTCAAATATACAAAAAAAAAAACAAACAAAAAAACAACAACCTAAAATTAAGTGAAAATTATTACATGATTAAAATATAATTAGTATAGTAATACATTAGATACATTAAAACAAAAATAAATAAAATATAGATTATCATGTTATTGTTAATTCATTTGACCAGGGTTGTAAAAAAAATAATTAAAGTTACTATTTTAAAGAAAAAAAAAATATTTTTTTCTTTTTTCTAATTTTTTATTTAAAGCATCTTTAATAAGAATCAGTCCCCCTTAACAAATGCTGTTAATTCTTCAGCCCTAATAAATAAATAATAAGAAATGCCTGAAAATTCACTTTTTTCTCTATAATAAATTGCTACTTTCACTCAAGTCAAGGATGAAAATCCTTCTTCCATCCCAGCCTTCACATTACAACCACATCCACACATTGTTTGCTAAATGTTTACAGACGGGCACAGGGCAGGGTTCATGTTCCACTTCATCCTGAAAAGGTAATCAGGTTACATATGTCCCCTTTTATACCCGACCAAGGGAACACTTTCTTAAGGCCTTGATTTGAAGTGCTTATCTTTCCTTGCCAAATATTTTCGTTCAGTATGTCATCATCCACCGTCAGCACAATGATGCTTCACCCCAAGGGTATGAGCTGCAGATTGGAAGCTGTTACCAATGGCAAAGACTAAGCTTTTTCGACAGGAACACTCTGGATTTATCTCTGCAACCTTTCTCTCCCTCTGCTTGTGTAGAGGATGTTGGAATAGGTCAGGGCGGTGATATAATGAAAGCTTAAATAAGACGCGCACACACACAACACACACCTCTGCATTAACTCTGCCGCATGATGTGGCGCCACACTCAGTAACTATGGCAACGGCACACTGCACTGCACCTCCCTATATGTGTGTGTGTGTGTGTAAAACTCCTCACTGTGTTCCCTGCGGACAGATTAATTCCCTGCCAGATTCATTCCCTGTCAACTTGCTGAAACAAAAAGTTTCTGTTTTAATTAGTTGGGTGCAGTGTCTCGCTTCATCTATCTATCTGTATAGTGTCTCTCTCCCTCTCGCGCTTTCACTGTCTCTCTCTCGCCCTCCTCCTTCACTCTCCCTCTTGCTCTCGAGTGTAATTAAAGACAGTCAGTGCGGATAATAGAACCGTAATAGTGTGTAATTGCAATAATCAATACACAGTGCATACTGAGGAACTCAGCATTCATCAATATAAGGATTTACAAAGAGGAGGCAGCATGTCTCACACAGCTAACACACACATGGCCCTCATTCATTCACATGTTATTTATACTGTAATTGGACATGTTGCACTGCCTTAAATAGTAAACATGAAAACGAAATAAAAGAGATGATATGAACAGGTAAAACTTGATATATGCTCTTATGAACGGATATAAGATGGCTTAAACTTATACAGGACATGCTGATATAAACTGTTATAAGCAGATATAAACTGGTATTAGCACAAATAAACTGATAAAAGCTAATATAAATATAAATATAATAAACTGGTATAAATTGATAAAAAACAGTAGAAACTGGAATAAACTGGTAAAGTGTGCACCGATATAAACTTATATAAGCATATATAAACTGTTAAATATTTACCTTTACTTATATAAACTGGTATAGATTGACACAATACAAGTAAAAAATGTCATAAATTGGTACAAAATATGCTGATATAAACTTTTACAAGCACATTACAGTTATATTGACTTATTTAAGCTGGTATAGATGGATATAAATAGTTTCAGATGGATTAAATGTAAAGTTCTGGTATGAGATGGCATTAACAATTGAACTGACTTAAACTGCTATTAACACACATTAACTTTTGTAAGCTGGTTAAGATGGATATAAACTAGTTTAATATATTTTGATACAGTATAAGATTATATAGTCAGATATTGACTACTTCAAACTAAAATCAGCTTGTAGAAAAAAAGGATACATTCATTTAAATATCCACGATAAATCAGCTCTACAGATCCTATATGTAGAGCTGTTTCTTTGCCAGCTGTTTCTTACATAAGAGCACAAACTAAGCTGCAAAATGACATAACACACAATCTGTTTTGTTGTTAGGTAGCTTGCAAACATTAGAAGTGACAAGCCAGCACAGCAATCAAGTCCAACAAGTCAACAGAAAGAAGACTAAACCTGACAGAGACAGAAACACACACACACACACACACACACACACACACACACACACACACAGATGTATGCATCTATCTCCCTGCTTCTCATGCCACATCTGGCTGGTCCCTCCAGGCTGTGGGTCAGGTGGAGGGAGGTGGACATGCCCAGACAAATACCCTTACTGGAACAATACTGCCCCCTCCAGGGTGGGCTGACCTCACCTGGGAGCCAGGGAATGGCAGCCTGAGGGGAGCAGCACTCCAGCTGGGCTGAGGAGAGGAAGCAACAGCAGATAGTCTGGGTGTGTTTGTGGGTTTCTAGTTCTCAGTCGGTGCATGGCGGCGTGCGGCTGTGTGAACGTGTACACTTATTTCATCTCTCCTTTGATTTTTCTTGAGGGTCTTGAACTTTGATCATACTTTTGACCTTTGCTTTGACGTCGGCTCTCAAAAAGGTGGTGACAGCAGTTTTCATAAACCTTTTTATCTCCTCTCCCCCCCTTCAACGCCACCCACCCCCATCTGCTTCTTTCTCCAAACCTATCATATCTCTGACGGTCTCAGCCATTTTCTCTCCCACTCCTCCGTCTCCACGTGTTTCTCTCTGTCCTGCAGATGTGATTCTCCTCAGTCTGCTGCCCCCTACGTCTCTGCATGTAGCCTCCATCACCCCGTCTCTCCGTCTCCCACTCTTTCATCTCCCGTGAGAAGTGCCGAGCTGTACGGTAATAGCTACAAAAGGCTGCCACAGACGCACCATGTGTTAGCAATAAACATTTTTTGGTCATTCTTTCTTTTCATGCTCCCTTTTCTTTCTGGCTGGGATTGTTGTATTTCATGCTGCTGTTCAGAAATCATTACTTTTCAGCTATTTTCTCTCAAGCCTACTCAATTTCTCTGTCACTCCAGCCTCTCTGTGCTATTCTCATTACCCTCTCCTCCTCCTCTGTCGCTGCTTTTACTGCCTCTATTCCCAGACTCTCATTTCCCAAAAGTTGTTGCCTTGTTACACCCACAGTCCACTTCCCATGAAATCGAGAGATCCGCTGAATATTTCCACTTCATAGCATCCCTGGAAAGGAGGTAGAGCCTCTCACTATGCAACAAATTACTGTCCTTGCCCCCCTTACTGCGCCATGCATATTGAATAAGACCAAAGAGGGACATTTAACAGGGCACACGATGAGGGAGAACAGTCAAAAGAGCCGATTACAGCAGAGGGAGGAGAGACAGACGTGGATTATGAGGACAAAGGTTATGTGACGGTTGTGAAAACCCCCAGGTGTCCCCGCTTTGAAGCCCATCACCCCACCATATGCTCGAGCTCTAATGAATTTGTGATTTATTTACTCCTGGAAAGTCAGTGTTTTGGGGAGTTTGGAGAGAGCAGGGTTTGCTGCAGATACAACCTTTCCCGATTGATGAGAGAGGGCATGTGTTTGTGTTTCCCTTTATTTGGCTTCCATAAAACCTGAGCATCGTAAAGGTCAGTAAATGGCAACCCTTGTGAAGTTAATGAAAATACACGGATCATTTTTAGGAATTTATGCTTCCATTTTTTTCCCCTATATTGTTGAGTCACATTCACCTCTGTTGGTTGTCGTGTTTATATGCAAAAAAAAAAAAATGACTTGAATTTTTATGCGAACACTTACTTTTGAATAATGCACATGAAGCAGCAGCTCTCGTAGTGGCAGTCCGACCCCGCTGGCCATTTTCCATTCCATTGAGTCCTGCCGCAGAGCTCCAGTGACCTGCTCCCAGCAGACATACAGCAGACTTGTCTCTGCTTGTGGGTGTGTGTGTCATCCCTGAGCCGTGGCCAACATGCAATATTGTACAACACAAGAAGACACATTCCACTGAGTTCACTGCCTGACTGATGGACGCAGTGCGTTGATACTAAAACAGTACACACACAGTTCTCACAAACGAGCTTATATCCAGCTAGGGCAGCATAAATGCATTGCAATAAAGTAGCATAATATTCAAAAATACAGCCAACAATACATT
>JAOWBC010000904.1:6601927-6624114 GCA_028566105.1 Hypoplectrus providencianus | reverse complement strand
ATTCTTTTTCACTCACTACACACACACACACACACACACACACACACACACACACACACACACACACACACACACACACACACACTTTGGAAGTAATTCTCCATGCTGCTGCCTCGGCCTTAGCTCTGTAGATATTCATCTCTGCAGTGTGAGGTCCAGGGCATTGCAGGTCCTCAGGGAGTATGTGTAATCCTCAGTCTGGGACAGGTTCACATCGTCCAGATTTGACCAGTCCAAATATCTTTTGCACCTGTAGAGCTTCCCTGAACCTGTCACGCTGATTGAATTTACTGATGCGGACTGTGCGTTTCTCCCCTTCAAGCTACTTAAACTGAACGCTTTCCAGTAACCGCTGTTCTGTCTTCAGTCCAGAAAGCATATTAACCAAGCAGCACAAAGTTAGACTTAAAAGTAGAATAAATCAAAGCCCGGCAGCCCTTACATATTGTCATTTTCAAGTCTTGAAGCTTTATTCTCTTTAGTAATACAAGGTGTATGGTAAGGTCCTTTATCTTACTTTCTTTATCTTAAAAAGGACATTTCCATATTCACAACTTAAGCTTTTCAAACATATTAGTGTGTATGTGGGAAAGCATGCCCAGCAGTTCTTTTATTCCCTTTTTTTTTGGCCCATTTGGAGAAAAAAGATAACTAATGATTCACAGATTTGATCACTTTTATATTTATTTTTCAGTATGATCTAATCAACAACCACATGTGCAGCCAAAATGACTTTTAAAGAAGATGTGGTTTGGCCCAACTAAAATTGCCAGAAATATGATTTATTTTATGCTCAACAGACCTGCAACGATTAGCAGACAGAACTCTGATGTTTTATATACTTAAAGATTACCCACTTAATCAAGAAAATAATCTGTAGATTACTCAATAATAAAAAATAATCCTGAGTTGCAGCCCTAACGCTTAGTCTAAGCAAATGCCAGTGAACACTGAGAGGATTGACAAACTTTGCCTTTGGCTGTATGAAAATGAAACCGGGCTTATGAGATTCAAAACACATCTTGGTTGGAGAGATGTACAGTAGGTTCATCAGGTTCATCTGACTTTAAAGTCAACAAAGATAAGGAAAACACTTCAGGTTCATTCAGTTGTTTCTCTTTAACCCTGTAGTATTCTACGTAAATTCATAACAAAACTCCAGCAATCACAAATTTGATATTACAAGAAAGCCTAATAAAGGTCAAACTATTGTCTGATAAATACGTGGGATTTATGCAAAGCCAATGTTATTACAATATCTGCATAATATTAAAAAAAAAAATCATCATGTATTCTTACTGAGGACATTAAACAGTAAAGTTAAAAGTTGCCAACAGTAACCGTGACATGCATCCACCTGCAAGTCTAGTTAGAAGACATATAAGACAGTCATAAAGGATTATTGGGGTCATAACTTTTAATGTTCTTAGTGTTTAGACTTCCTAATAATTACTTTCCAGAGTTGGGTTCATACTGGACAGTTTTAAAGCCTTTTTGATGCTTTTATTTGCATGGCGTCACTGGAACCTCTTGTAAAACTATTTACAGGGACTGAACACACAATGATGGCAGTGAGTTGAACATCATGCTGTAGGAATGTGCTGTAGGTTGGCTTAATTATTATAATACAAAAATAATTTTATTTATTTTTGATTGTGGGGATAATTCCATGTAATTGCAGATGGTGATTGATGAGATTCAGTTGTGCACAGGCAAGGTTCTTGAAAATTATTTATTGACATGCAAGGTTTATCATGTGCTATCAGCTTGTCTTACATTATAATTTGGTACAAAGACTTATCCCTTTGTTCATAAATGTATTCATCACTGTCACTGCAGGTACGCAAGAAGAACCCTGTGACTCTGCAGAAGAATCATGAGTCCTTTACAAATTAAAAAATGACTGATTATGTTTTATCTTTGAGTGTCTCTGATGGCTTTTTCACTTTCTATTCATCTGTATATTTTCAGATAAGAGGAGACAAGAGTTGGAATTGATGATTGTGGAGTGGAATTCAAGAAGGGGATTCGTGAAGAGAAGTGGGAGGAGGAGCAGGTGATCGAAGGAGGAAGAGTATGGGCCACTCTGTGTGGATCTTTCTCCTGTCCCTTTCTCTCTCTCATCAAAGCGTCACAGCACAAACAGAAGGTAACGGTTTATACATACACAAATATTAGATTCAAGCATTTCCCTCTGAAGTTCCCACCCTTTTATAACTACCCATAAAGCACCGTTAAACCATTTTCTCTACATTTTACTCACATATTAATTCAGGCATTTCATTCATACCCTAAAAATAATGGATGTAGCCACATGTGGACTCCAGATCTCAAACCTCACATTTGGCTTTTTGGCTGTAACAGTTGGTTTTTTTTTTTTTGGAACCAGAACTGATTGGAAATGACAATCTTTCAACAAACTCTAATGCTAGCAGCTAGCCTGGTTAGCGCCATTAACAATGCAAAAAATATCATTGGGGAAACCATCTTTGGAGCATTCTTCAACAACTTGTAGGTACCTGTGTATCACAAGACAACCCTACCCCAACCTAACAAGATTATAGTTGTGTTGCAACTTTGCTGCCATGGTTGTGACTTTTCTATGGAAGATTTCCACCTGTTTCTCAAATCAGTCACAACTTTGTTTAATGCAAATGGCATGGAAACTGGCTACAAATACCAAAACATGTTTTTTTCTGCTGTAAAGTGTGGAATTTAAACATGGGTATGGTTAGTTTTGAGGCCGGCCAAGATGAAGTTTTTGGCGCTTCCTCATTAGCTTCAGTTTTCAGCCCCAGAAGCTGGTCCTTCATTTATGCAAATTTCAGTCAGTTCCTTATTCTTCATTTCATTCTGTGTTTTCCAACCATTCCCTCTCCTAGAGAAGTGATACTGCCTTATGGCACCATCAGCTGCTTAATTCTGAGTCAACGCCATATGTCTAATTGTCAGTAATGTGCAGAGATCTATGAATTAAATGACTCGGATGCTCAGGCCAAAGAAAGGGCAGGTGCTCAATGAACACAGTCTGTGCCAGTGCTCCATCATTAAATCTCCACACATGGATTGGTACACAGGGCAGACACTAACCCAGCTCCCATTTCTCTCCAGACTGTGTCTAGTCAGGGAATTTAAACATCTGCTAGCCTCATGTACAGTACAGCACTCTGTCTGCCAGCCTGTCAAACCCATCTTCCTCATACAGAGCTCTAGCCTCAGGTGCTATTGGATGTCGCCAAAAGGTCAATCAGCCAATCAAAAGTTAGATTTTCTTCCACCTGTAGTGTGGTTGGCAGAAAGTGATAGGCAAAGTTGTTGGGCAGAATTATGGAAGGGTGTAAAAATAGCCCAAGGCCACATCAGAACCTGCTGCTTCCTTGTAGCTGTTATTGTTTATTCTTAACAGTGTTCATACACATGCCTGTGGGCTTAGTGTTTCATATTACACACAAGAACGGGTATGTGGTCGATTTCAAATTAACAAGCCGACCGACACCTTAAAGCTCCGTTAATTAATATTTTTATATCAAGGAGGAATCAAATTACTGCATGCAATGTGAGGAACCCTCAGAGAATTATCATCAAACTCTGCAGCTCTATGGAGCTTTTTAGTGTCTTTTAGTGAGTCAGTGATTTTGTGTTACAGCCCACAAATAAGCTGATTAAAGTCGTGAGCAAACTGTTATTTACACATCCAGAAGGCATGGAGCAACATTAGCATTCACTGGGAGTCTTGTTTGTGTCCACCCGACAAGTGTAAGCCCAATATTCACGTTCCTTTTAATCTATGCTTTGGTCTCAGCTAATTCCTGAGGGAAATGTCTGACTCCTTAGCTGAAAAATGCTTCAATATTCTCACCAGCTAGTTGTGAAGTTGCTGATTCTGTCGTTGTTGTTGATATGCAGGTAGCCTAGAAAGACTACGAGCCATAGTGGGGCATCTATAAGTGAAACCTGCATTCTTTCTAATATCCAGCAGGGGGCAGCTCCACAGTTTGCATAAAAATACACTATTTGTATAGAAGTCAATGAGATAATAACCCTATTTCTCACTTTGCTAATTAGTTTATTCGCAAAGCAGCCGCCAGCTGGCTAGTAATGGCAGTGTGGTGGACTGCTTTGAATTCAGAATAGAGTTTATTATCATGGGAAGACATAGATTGACATGTTTGTTTACTTCCACGAATTGTTCCAACAAGGTGAGTATGGCACTGCAAACCGATCTTTATCTTACCTGTGCATTTAAACAGTTAACTTAGTATTTTCGTCCGACTATTTGTAGCTTCTCTGCAAATCACTTCAATTGCCTTCTTTTACTTTGTAGATAACCTTTTACATTCATTTGTATGGATAAAATCTGAACCTGACGGCCCTCTGAGTTGAGCTCTCTGATGGTTTACATCTTTTCGCTTGATCTTGTTGGAGCTGATTGCAGTGGTGCATCATTATTTCTTAGACATTTTCATTCCTGGCAGAATTTTCTGCAGCATATGCTGTATCCACTGAGCTATATCTAAGGCGTAAATCAATGATGGTCCAACACGGACGTGTACACAAGCTTTGAGATATCAGCATTGATAACCTTCAAGAAAACCATTCCTAATCCTTCAGCATGTGCGTCCTTCACCTTGGCATGCGTTTTTTTGTCTGCCAGTCCAGACAGACAAACTTCTGGATAATTGATCTTGTTTTCCACCTTGGTCTGTGTCTGTCTGACAGACACCAGCCTTCAGTTGCTTTCTTTCTCAAAGTCTCCACTGTGTTTTATTGGCTTTTACAGAAATCTATGGAGTAGAAAATGTATCCCAATAAATGGAACAGCCACATGTGTATGCAAGGGTTGTTGGCTGCCTATATGAGGCTTAGCTCAGGATATAGAGAATGAACACTGTTGTATCCTGCTCGTTTGCATCAGTGGTTTTAACTGTGTTTCTGCATCCACTATTGCTAAATATACGACACTAAAGCTTCCATGGAGGCAGAGATAGTCAGTCAAAACCAGACAATGCTCCAAAATGGTTTCCCCAATGATATTTTCTTTCCTCACTGTGTGGCCAGAGATGTATAGGTGTGTGGGGGAGAACATAATGTTAGGTCGCCATGGGCTGGAGACATATGTCTCCCCCGGTGAATCCTGGGATTGTTGCCAGAGGAAGAAGGGCGAGATAATAGAGGCGGGAAAGCTCTGTAATGAAATAGCGGACAGCAGAGAAGCTGAGTTATCACTTACAGAACAATCAGTGGTGCCTATCTCTTATTCACGAGCCTAATCAATGCTGTCGTCACTGTGGTTTATTGCATATGTAATGCCAGAATATTGACTCAGAGGGCGTTTGCACACGCAGCAGATTTCTGTCTGGAGTGTGCATGTACAGTACTGCATATATATTTGTGGGAGTGTGTGCAGGCGTTTGCATCTGAGACAGTGTTGCAAGAGCTAATGTATGTGTGAGTGTGCATGCGCATACAGTTATTGCACCAGCATACCTTTGTTGTGCGTCTGGCTTTTTAAACTTCACATTAAAACACAGCTGAATCCTGCCAAACGCAGCAGATCCTTATGTTAAATGCGTTTGTTTGCCTGAGCGAGGGGACTGACCCTGATTTTGGGTGTGTTTACCTTATTATTCTAAGCGTTCCTCATCGCTGTACTAAAGTTTTATTGCTGGAGTGCTCAGAATATTGATAGTCTCTTTGGCTCACTTGTGTCTCATTAAACATTCATGGGATTTGTGCCGTGTTCTGGCTGCATGACAGAACCAAGTTAAAGAGAAAATCTCACCATGATGGAACAAGACTGCTATCTAGTGGTCATTCTAGGGAGAAATCACACAGCTTAATTACCAGCTTTACCCTTTAACCTTAAAAAAGATTTAGATTCTCCAAATTAATTTCATTAAAAAAGGTTAGGGCAAGTGCAGACAGCTACCCTGATTTTTCAAACCATGTTCCTCATTGCTTGGTATTTTTCCTCTTCCCTCAGCATGCAGGACAGTGGTGCAGGCAGACATAGTGTTTCTGGTGGATGAGTCATGGAGTGTGGGCCAGACCAGCTTCTCCAGGGTCAAAGACTTCATCTCCACCATCATCTCCTCCTTCCAGGATCGTGTGATGGGAACCGAGGGGGTCCGCTTTGGAGTCACTGTCTTTGGGGACTTCCCGAGGTAAAACGTAAATAAAAATGTCAAAAAAGTAACAGAAAACAAACTTATTTATCTCATCACCATTAAACCAGATGTAATTAACTTCACCACAGGGCTCTGTTATATCGTGAAAAACAGTTATTTACTGTGCATTTCCATTTTTTAGAGTCCAAACAACAAACTGTATAACAGTTTTTATTCTATTATTTTTCTGTGATCCAGTTTGCTTTCCTTTAAATCCTCTCTGTGCAGGATGCGGATTGCTTTGACAGACTACAGCTCAGTGGAGGAGGTGCTCAGAGCCATCAGGGACCTCCCTTATGAGGGTGGATCCAGGAGGACTGGCGATGCCCTCCAGTTTCTGGTTGATCCCGTGTTCAGCCCTGTCATCAGACGAGACCATGCCCCAAAGGTACGATGCTTCAAGATATGAAAACCATCCCACTGCGCCTGTCTGTCGTGCAGAGTTTGTTTAGTATCGTAGCATCTAGTATTTTCCTCTTGAGTTAACTCCTGACTTATTATTAATAATACATAACAATATAAATTCATAACAACTAATAACCTATATAATTACATCATGATTGCATGAAGTTTGGGTAAAATTTGCATTTTGGATGAATCTTAGCTTATTATTTCTTATAACCTTTTTAGGATCTTTTAATTTAATTCTATGATTGTAGTATGTTTTAATTCTTTTTTTCTTGACAGTCATACATACTTAATAGGCTTTCATTTACAAATTTAGTGTTCCCATTTACCTGACACTTGAACAATCAAGAGCATCAACAGATTTGAAGAAATGCTTATGAAAGCTATTATTTACCTTTGAAACAGTCCTAAAAACTGACAAACGAGAGCGAAGGTATCATCAAAAGAGAAGGTCTTAAATCTTGTTAAATGTATCACAACAATTGGACACACACAGCAGGGAAACGGTTGATTCAAGATTACAGCTCACATTGCAGAGACTTTTGCTTCCAGCTGGCCGCTAACATGCATATGTTGTATGTTCTGGCACTCTGTGAAAGAAAATGAAGTCTGTATTTGTACTCCAAACACCAGTGTGTGGAAAAACAAAAAAAACTGATCTACCATTTTCACACCAGCGTGAATCTTGCTTTACACTTGGAATACAAACTGAGAGTATGTCTGATGGAAAGTTACAACTGGCAGCAGATCAGGCTTTGGTTTGATTTGTTGATTTGCTTGCGGAAGAAGAAAAAGAAAGGGTGGAGGCAATACATTTTGCTTTTTGCCATGGATTCAACTTGGTAATTGGCTGCATACCTGTTCATAAAGGAACTAGTTTATCAAAAGATAAATAATAACATGCAATGTCACATGGCCCTAAATTCACCAAACCCCTCCCTAGAACGTCTATTGTCCAGTCCTACAGTATCAACCCAAGCTTAAATGTATATTGTGGTAATTTCTGTGTATTTGTCAGTAATATTCCAGAACTGGTATTCCAGGAGTGTGCCTTCCTATGGCCTTTGGATTCTATCTTCACTAATATCATTCAAAGTGCAATTTTGTGAAAGCTTGACAGGCATAGCAGTTGGTACCACGGGAGGTGGGACTTAGCAAAGGTCCTGGTCTTAACTTTGAACCCTTACCCAATTGCAACGGACAGCTACTTAACTAAACGTGTCTAATAAGTGCTTCATCAAATATCCAAATGCTCTTTCATCGGCTTTCCGTTTTCGGTCAGCTGAATTTCTCTGGCAGCCTTAAACTGAAGTGTAGTCTGCATATAACACAGCTGGTTAGCATTCCAATCACCTCTCTATCTCTGAGTGTGCGTGTGAATCATCTTGCAGCAGCGCACTTGACGTGGGAAGGCAGAGAATTGAGGATTAGGCTGATATATTGAATTGTACAGCCAGAGCACATGCAGAGAAGCAGATACATTCTCATATTGATGCTTTCCAGCCCTTTTCTTCATTGACTGAGGGATGAACTGTGAATGAACTGAGTAAATTTTCCTTAATGGGCAAATTATCAGTCTCTGGTGCAAGCCAGGATCATTGAGATCCACTTTGTCTTCGGGTTTGATATTTATAATTGTGTATTTAATTGTGAGCTAAACCATGTCAAAAGTCCATGGGGGGTTCTGAGCGTACCTCTGTGTACAAAGATGTTCTTTTTATCCAAACAAAATGTTGTTTGGAGGGTGAATACTATTGATTTAGCAACACATTTTCAAGGCTGAAGCTGAGCTACATAATGAACCATTCTGGCTTTATTATGCAAATCCTCAGGTTATAGTTTAATGAGGATGATTGCATAAGTAAGATATTGTTAGATTATGTTTTTGACCTTGCATAATTTATTTTTGTTGTGTCACTCCTGTACAGATTGCCATAATGATCACAAATGGGCTTTCAGACGACCAGGTCGATGACGCAGCTAGAGCTGTAGCTGACAATGGGATTTCTCTCTTTGCAGTAGGTGAGTGTAGAAGTTGGTATTGTGAATTCCTTCGACATCCCCACTGCAGCGGCCCCTCACATTTTATCCGAGCTCTGCTTGCTTATCTGCAGTGTTTGCAGTCAGAAATGCATGTCCTGTACATTTGAATTCATTGGATTCAGTGCGGGTATTTGTGAGTGTGCGTGAGATTCTTGTTTCCGAGTGTCTGAGCGCTCTCACTGTATATCTATGTGCAAACACAACAACATCTACTAAATATGTATTAAGCTCCTACACTGTATGTGCAAAAGTTCACTTCCTGGTACAGCGTGTGGCATCAGCAAAGCTTCTTTATCCTACACCTTTCCCCCTGCTCATGAATACACAGTGCCATTTACCCACAAGTTTACTTACATTTATTTTACCCTCTTTCTCCTACACACTCACGCATGAGCACACAAGCCCACAACTTACTCTCCTCAGCTGGGAGCGGTGCAATAATTACTGCTCATTAGCCAATGGTGTGCTAATCGCAGCCATTTTTCATTAGGCGATTCAGTGTCCTCCATCTGCACCTCTGACACTGAGGCTTGCTCCTCTCGTTTATCACTCCCGCAGAGAAGCTCCACATGCATTTTGTGTACTGGTGCAAAACCAAGATGCCTGTGCATCATTAGAAACACTTATGTTCAGGTATATGCAGCATATTCTGCACATACAAACAGCAAGTAAGAACAAAATGTTTCTTTTTATGGTGCAGATCTCAGGTAACTGTAACTGAATGACTTAAACACATGATGGACTGCTTGTTTCAAAATGTTTTCTTCTTCTTTATATTATTAATTGTGTTTGTCAGGTCACACTTCCACAAGCTTGAACCTGACAAACACATAGAATGCCATAAGTTGATTTAAGTGCTGGTGATTTGCATTTGAAAAAGCCTGTAATTGTCTATGCTATTCATGTGAATGGGTATGTACATCTTTTTATGGTTTCAAAATAAATCACTCTTAATACCGCAGCTCCCCCTAGTGGTGTCTGTGGGAAGAATATGATGGGAGAAAATGCCAAACATGTAACCTCGTTGTTTTTGAGTTACCATTTGCTTTTCTTTTTAAATTGTTTTTTGGAAGATATTTGTTTTAAAAAAAGAAAGAATTTCTTCAGAGAAAAATATGTTTATATTTACATAAAGCAGCTTTTCAAAGTGGCATCTGAAATGATCAATGACAGGAGCCCTTGGGCTTTAAATCATGTCTGACTTTACACGTTTTTTTTCCCACCATTTTTTTCTACTGATTACACTTTCATTATCCTTTATTGCCAATAATTTGTGGGTGGCCGATAAAAAGTATAATATTTTTGCCAGCGATAAAAAAACATGCAACACATAAACCCTAGCCCCATCACTGACTGCGCCTTTTATAATCAGTGTGGTCAGTGGTAAATTAATCAACAAAACAACCAATTTTTCCACATGAATCTTCTAGACTTCTATTTCAGACAATCAAAGAACATGTGAGTGAGATCACTGATATGTTTATAATTCCTCCAGAACAGTTTTATTTTACCTCTTTCATATATTGGGACAGAGAAAGTTTTTGAGTTCTTAAATACCTCATTTTTTAGTTTCCAGTTGAATTCTTTTCAAAGAAGGTTACATTCTGTCCCCCTTTACACACCTTTTCCCATTTTCTTTACCTTTGATGATAACATTCATTTCCAGCTCCAACTTTCCTTTTAAAACCACGCAGTTCCTGACTTAATGTATTTGTGACACCTTGTTTTCCCTTTCTCTGTGCTGTGACCAGGTGTTAGGGGAGCCGATGAGTCAGAACTCAGGAGGATTGTGTCCAAGCCACAGGAGGAGCACTTATTACTGGGCGCTGACTACTCTCTCCTTGAAACCATCCTTCCCAAACTATCCCGCAGAGTTTGTTTTACTGCTTCAGAGCCGCCACTTCCTGTGAAAAGTTCCCCGCCTGGTGAGTCAATACGCATGCAGTTTGAAAGCAAAGTCCTTCATAACAAACTTCCTTGAAAGGCTGCCCTCATGCTGACAGCTGTTTGCATTTTCATATTGATGAATTGCAGCTTGAAAGGCATAATAAAAATGATTGAGAGTTTTTACTTATTTCACTCTGCCATGCAGTTTTTACCCACAAAGATCAATTTATCTTTCCAGCAAATTATACATTCAAATGGGCTTGTATGTTTTATGTTCCCTGTTCCTTTTCTCACACACACACACACACACACACACACATATATATATATATATATATATATATTCCTCTTTTTGCACCTTCTCCCAATCCTAGTTGAGGAGCGTGTGGTGGGTCCCAGAGACCTGCAGGTCAGCGAGTTGGCCCACAGTTCCCTCAGACTGACATGGAGCCAGGCCACAGGTGATGTCACGGGATATCGTCTGCTGGTTTACCCTCTCAGCTCCAGTGGACACCTGCAACAACAGGTATAACATGTATCACATGTGTGCATTGTGATAGTCGTGTTGCTTATGGAACTTTTTTTTCTTTTACTCCGCTTAAACTTTAAAAACAGTCCTCAACTCCTCATACTCAGGAATGAGAAAACTACAAGTCCCCTGTCTGACTAGCACATGCACTGAACTTCTGCATCATCTCATTGCAGCTTAATTAGTTTGTGCAATCACAATATTGCATCAGATGATTACGAGTGGAAGCCACATAGAAGTTGAGTACATCATCCGAGCTGAGAACCTGCAGATGACTGTTAGCACTGTGTCAAGTCGTCTTCTAGTTTGTTGATGTAATGTTTTTAAAGAATGCTCCATTACTCTCCAATTGCTTCTATTGGGACAAAAAAGGATCAGGTTTGGCTCATTGAACGCACAAAAATCAACTTTCCAGTCATATCCAATTTATGCAATTTGAAGACTATTAAGGAAATATTTCAATACAATATGTGAGGGAAAAAAAAATTAAAAAATGCATTCTTTTGTTCCTTAACTGCATTGGATTGACATTAAGGTGGATATGTCTTCAACAGGAAGACTTGTGGAAACACATGAAACCCATTCAATTCAGATAACTTGGTCCTGGTCAGGTCAAAGGTCAATGTAGGCTTTTGAAAATATCAGTTTTTCCTCCAACTTTAACCAAACTTTGAAGCAGTATTTCACCCGTTTCCTGACAAGATATCACGGCAGTGTACCAATGGATTCCTTCCGTTTTCTAGCTTTATGTAATAACAGTGTCTTCCCTGTACCACTAAAACTGAGACTGCTACAGCCTCTGAGAGAGTCATCCTGGCCGTTCTGCAGGCTGTTAGATTGCATACTGCAGTCGCACCCGTCACAAACAAAGTGTGTCATGGTAACAAAAGAGGAATATTGTAATCTTTAGTAAGATGGTATCTAATTTGAATTTCATGGAGAAGTGGGAATCGGACAGATGTGTAAACAAAGCATAAGGATGCTGGTGGGTGGTTTATTATAAACACTTAGGTGGGAAATGAAGTGATACTTATTCAAGTACACAATTTTCAGGAGTCCCACTCCTGTGTCTGTGCAGCGCTCTCATGCAGACACACTCACTCACTGAGATCCTCTCATCCTGCTGTCGTCTTTCTATGCAACAGGTTGATCTGAAGGCAGATGTGACGTCAACAGTGGTGACGGAGCTGAGTCCTAAAACAGACTATTCCCTCACCGTCTACGCCATCTACCCCAGCCTCATAGGAGACTCTGCAACGATCACCGTACAGACAAGTGGGTGTCACACATCATAGAGTGATCATGTGTCTTGCTCAGTGGTGAAATGTAACTAAGTACATTTATTAAAGTAGGATTTGGATGTACTTTTACTTTATTTGCATTTTTATACATATGTAACTTTGTACTTCTACACCCCTACATTTTACAGGTAAATATTATATTTTTTATTCCACCACATTCAGCTGCTAGCTTCAGTGACTTTACAGGTTGAGATTTGCATGATCAATTTTGATCATTTTTCAAATGAATTGACATATTTATAAATTAAACCACATGAAGTATTTTGACATTGATACTTTTGAGTTTTGAATACAGGACTTTTACTCACCTTTTGAATGCTTCTGTATATCTGTGTTTGGTTTCACATTACCTTACTTTTCTGAGCAGCAAATTTCTGCCTACTAGCCCCTTTGCCCCAGGTTTCAAACTTCCGTGTAATTGAGGAGGGCCTGTTCTCCCTGCGCCTGGGCTGGACGCCGCCTCTCGGGAAGGTCAACGGATTCAAGATCTATATTCCAAGATGTATGTGAACATTACAGCTTTAAGTCATTTTTGGTTGACTGTCAACACATTTCAGATCAGTATTAAATTTCGGTTTTTAAGTATTTATTATCATTAACAATTTACTTTAGATAAAATGATGCTTAATTTGAATTTACAAAGTTGCTTTAATATGGATTTCTTTGGTCTGCAGCCAACCGACCAGGATTCATTTATGAGAACCTGCTGCCTGGAGATGCTTCTTCTCATGTGATTGAAAGCCTGGAGGAGGATAAGAAATACAGCATCAGTATTTATGCGGTTTACCCCCAGGGAACCAGTGAAACTGTTTCAATCGTGGGCAAGACATGTACGTTTATTGGCTTTGATTAGAACTCCATAATTATGTGAATTTATTTTATTTACTGCATGCAACTCACCACAATGACAGAAAAGAAGGTTGAATTGTTTCATTAATTACATGAAACAAGGAGGCAAGGACAAAATTGTAGTACCAAAATCTGTCCACAGTGAGGTGCTGTTGTTCTAGAGAAAATACCAGCATTAGATTTATTACATCCACTAAGACCTTCATTTATCTCTATTTTATGTTACACAAGAGAAATGAATAGAAGGGTATTTAGCTTAAATGCTTTTGTTTGAGAATTTTTATCTTGCTTATTTTTGATTACAATACTTTAAATAACATTTGTATTTTTAAAAATTCAGACTAAGTTCTCTACTCTGCCATTACAATATTTTTTTAAACTACTAAATATACAGAGGAGAATTATCGAAATGTAAATCTGAATTTGTCCATGTGGATGTAATTGTGTGGGTGTATGTGTGTATTTCACAGTAAAGCTGGTACAAGTTCAGAAGTTCCTGGTCCAAAACGCCACCACAGACACCGTCCAGGCTAGGTGGGCATCAGTTAAGGGTGCATCAGGGTACCGTCTGACATGGGAGTCCCCAGGTACTGTCTTCACCCCTGCTACATAATTTCACATCAGGGTGTGGCAAAGAGGTTTGTGAAATAAATCCAGAAAACGTGCTACTATAGCCTCTGTGTCTTTCAGATGGCCACATAGAGAACATAAACCTCGGGGACAACTTTAACTTCTACATGATCCAGGGCCTCAACTCAGCCTCTGAGTACACCGTCACCATCAACCCCATCTTTGGAGACATTGAGGGGCCCGTCACCTCTACCACAGCCAAGACATGTAACTAGGACACTTACTAGGAAGTGCATTTACAGGGATGTGTGGTAACAGTATCAAACACCTAAACAAGGTTAGATTCAAGATTCTGTGTTTCTTTCTGTGTGTCAGTGGAGAGCAGTGCAGTCCAAACCCTGAAGGTGTCTGCTGTGAGCACCAGCTCAGCCGTGATCTCATGGAACAGTGTCCCAGGAGCCACAGGATACAGGCTGGCCTGGGGACCCACTCCAGGTGATTTAAAAATGTCTTCTCTATTATAGTCTCCCTGGTTTGCATTAAATTATGTCCATACTAATCCTGGTATATATAAACTGTGTCACTGAAGTTTTGGGTGAAGGGCGTTTAATTTTGTATGTCATTGTTTTCATACATGTCTCCCAGTGACACACTCACTCTGACAGTCGCTTTTGAAACACCACTGCTTTCAGACTAGACACCATCCAACCTGTCAGTCCTCCACGGGGATGTGACAGGAGGCACTGCGACTCACTTTGATGAAATATTGGGGAAAAAGAAAAAGGATGCTGTTTCTAGAGAAAGGGGCCAGAGTTGAGAGGAATGCCAGAATAGTGAGGAGTAAAGAATGATGTGACTCCACTGTCAATGTTCATATTATTTCCAGAGTTTGTCGGGCGAGACCGTCCCCGGCAGCTGGCCCTGAACGGCAGCACCACAGAGTACCATCTGAAGAATGTAGCCCATGATACCGAGTACGTCCTGTCCCTCTATGTGCTGTTTGGGTCTGTGGTGGGGCCTGGCATCAGTGCTACCTTCAGAACTTGTAAGTCATCAATCTAATTTGTGTCCCATTCACCTGAAGTACAGCTGAAGTTTAGGTCTGATTAATGCAATTTTTAATCACCACCCTCAACATATATAGCATGTAGTATATTTTTGCAGGTATCTGAAACTGTGAAAGAGTTTAACTGCTAAGAACAGTTAGAAAGAAATGAATCTTCCATTCATTTATCACCTTTCTGTTGCATATTATGAATGAAATTAAGAATGTATCTAAAAGAACAAATGCAGATTATTTATGAGCCTTTTTCCCTCTGTCTCAGCTCCGTTGGGTTATGTGTCCAACTTCAAGGTGTCGTCCTACACCAGCAGCACTATAGATGTGGAGTGGAGTCCTATCGTTGGAGCTACTGAGTACAAACTGACTTGGAACACAGGTGATATATTAGCTATGTTCTTCAAAACAGGGACTATTTACATACTTTGATGGGTCGATCAAACCTAACCATAAAGCCCTATATTCAATTTAAAATATCCCTCACTACATTTAATATTGTGTTTTTGTACCTGCATGCTGACAGGTGACAGCAGCCCTCAGTCACGCTACCTGGACCGCAGCGTCCTCTTCCATCGTATCGAAGACCTGAACCCACAGTCCACCTACACAATCACCATCTGTGCCGTGTACGGCAACTCAGAGGGACCAGAAATCTCCCTTTCTCAGCTCACAGGTACAGGAAGTGAAGCCTTTTAACTGATCATGATTCATCTTCAGATCTAAATAGCTCCTGCAGCTGTGCAGCCCCTTGTGATTAAATGGGTAGGGACAGTGAAGTTCCTCATCCCGTGCCACGGCTCCCTTGGGGTGTCTTTGTTTGACTGACAAGTCATGTACTTTGGCCTTCCCATTTTAACCACAGTTCCTGTCGTTGTCACTTGTGGTATGTGTCACCGAGTCCAACTCAGTAGAGCTGCTATCATTTTATCACTGTCACTGTCAAAGTTTGCATGTTACACCAAGCTTCAATTGCTACATTTATTACACCAACAAATGATAGGGTGTGTGAGTGAAGCAGCAGCTCACTGGTTTTGGATTGCTTTGAGTTTAATTATGTATTTGTATAACTCCTATGCACTGAAATCCACTAGAATGGTTTTGACTTGTTGTGATTTTTCTGTCAGTTGTGTTGTGTGAAATCTTCTGACATGTTTATGTGGGGGTATTTTCAGCTGCTGTCTCAGACTCGCAGCCAATCCAGGCTGTGAGGGAGGCGAAGGTTGTGGACATCGGAGTCAACTCCTTCACCTTGTCCTGGAGGAAAACCCCGGGAGCATCTGGGTACAAAATCTCCTGGATCCCCTTCCTGGGTAAAGGACCGCGTACACAGTCAACCATGTCTCCTGCTCACAGCCTCACACTACCATACGGTGCATGTGGACATTTCTGCACATGTGGACACATTCATGTCCCCTACTGATATATACTTACAGAAACGTTTACTGCAAAAATATGTTGTTCCCATGCTTGGTCCTTATTAGTCGAGTGCAAAGCAAAAACTTCAAACCTCTCAAATGAAAACTATTTTTTAGTGTCACTAACTCTTGACTGTCTTTACTCCACAAGAAATATATGTCTGTGGACAATCATTAGTTCATTGACTAAAGAAATTAGCAATTTTTTTTATATTTGCATCATTTTAAATTAAAACAAAGTATTACTGCTAGTGTGTTTAATTGGTAATTTCTCTTAAAAACACTGTTTGGACTCCCAACTCCCATGTCCCCTGGACTTTGGTTGCAATGGAGTTTTAACTATAAATTAGCACTCAAAAGACTTACTGTATGCTCTAATTATCTCTACACTTTGGGTTTCATTATTCCCTGCTCTAGGGGGTGATGAGAAGTCCCAGGTGGTATCTGCTGCTTCCACCACTTTCACCATCCACAAGCTGCGGGAGAGCTCTGCTTATAAGATCCAGGTGTCCTCCATGGTGGGCAACAGGGAGGGAAGCCCGGTCCTGCTCACTGCACGCACCTGTGAGTCCTGCCTGCCCCAAACAGTGAGGAGCAGTAGAGCCACTTAAAGGGAGCTTTCCCCAGGGACAGGAATGTTTTAAGGGCCTCGAATGCAGGGACAAAGGTTTAAATAAGGTTATTTTTTTAAATTAGGGACTATTTTTTGCACCACTGTTTTTTTCATACTGCTAACAAAGAGACAATTAAACAAACCAAACTAAAACAAAATACTTATTGCAGAGGCAATAACTAATCCCCGTAAGTAATCTTTTAGACAGTAACTGTTATCCAAATACCACCAATTGAATTGTAAAATCAACCATGACTTATGTTTTGTATTTAAATACATAATTCTGTTTCTTGTACTCTGTTATTCCCCAACCCTCCATGTCACTTTACATAAAAATGCTCCAGATAGTGGATTAAATCAGGCTGTAAGTGTGCAGATGTGATGCTTGACTTGTTTTGCTGTTTGTGTCATTTTTCATGTGATTTTCTTTCCTGTTTCAGTGGATCTCCCAAAAGTCGAGGGCTTTGCTGCCCTCAACACCACAGACAGCAGCACGGTGCTGAACTGGACTCGTGTGGCTGGTGTTTCTGGGTACCTTCTCTCCTGGAGGCACATCTCAGGTCAGACAGTTTCACCCTGAATCCAGCATCATGTCAACTGTCAAGAAATGTTCAATTAGTGAAACAGAGAAGAGGCTCATCCTCACGCTGTGTAAAGTTAATTGCTTTGCACATTGAGCCCTGTCTGAGGGACTGTTATGTTTGTTTGTGTGTTCCTCAAAATCCACGTTATCAATTGAATAAATCCATGAGTACAGTATACCTCTATTGAGTTTTTTGTATTATTTGTTTTCAGAGTCCTTCAGGGTTTCAAGAGGATATGTAGCATGGCACGCGTTATTACATTGTGTATTGAGTTGCAGCATAAGCACTCTTTTGCTGAAAAGGGAAATATGAAGAAAAACATCCTCAAAATTAATATTCATGTGTCTATCATACATGCAGCAGCAGGTGGTTGTGAATAGTAATATAATATAAGTGAACTACCCCAATGTGTTGCATTGATTTAATAACTTGTTTAATAAACGTCCAGGCATTACATCATTATCTGCAGATCTATTCCAATAAACTTTAAAACAATAAAACCCTTCATGTTACACATCATTTTATGACTGCAAATTCATTGCTCACTTTACACACTCCAGTCATTACTGTACACTATCGAAATGGGGCCTATTATTCCAGTATGTGATTCCTGGAAAGATTACTCTGCTCACATAACTTCTTGTTTGTGTGTCTTTTCAGTGTTGGACACCAAAACCGAAACCCTGGGTCCTGGTTTCAACTCATTTAAGATCAATGATTTGCTATATGGAAGAACCTATATTTTTGCCATCAGACCTTTGTATGGAGAAGTGGAAGGTCCTATAAGCACCGTGTATCAGAGGATATGTAAGTGCTCATACCACACTGCAGAATCACTTTACTACAAGTAAAGTAAAGTAAAGTCCTGCATTCTTGATTGTATTTACTGAAATAAAAGATCATTTACATTTTGTAAAGATGAGGCTCATTTTAACTACTAATGCACTTTTATTTTGTTTAATGTATTGAAAAAAGTTTAATGATATCAAAATGTATGACGTTTTTAATGTTGAAAAAGTAACCAGAGCTGGTAGCTAAATGTAATGGAGTAAAAATTGCAATATTTTCTGAAAAATGTTGTGAAGTCGAAGTATGAAGTTATATAAAATGGAAATACTTAATTAAAGAAAATGAATCTCAAAATTGTACTTAAGTAAAGTGCTGTTACGCATGCGCAGTGAGTTACGCATTTGTTTCATTGCGCCACTGTTTTACACACTGTATAATTCAGTGTTAAGTCACTCTTTAAAATCCTTTTTATTTGCTTTTTGTTTTCCTCCAAAGTCCTTTAGAGTTTGATTTAGTTTTTTAATCAGCTGTATCATGTCTCTGTGCATCTCAGTGGGACAGGATCGTCCAGCAATAACCGTCCAGCCTGTGCCAGCCACAGCCTCCCCTCATATCACAACTGCCTCCAAAACTGACACCGCCATCACTCACACAGCCACCAGGACCACCCGGCAGCCCCTCGCCGTGCCGCCGACTAAATCCGTAACTGCCAAGAAGCCTCCGGGTCAGCAGAGTGTCACTGAAGCCAAAGCAGCAGTCACCTCCGTTCGATCAACGACACTCGGCTCACAGCCAACAGCTCCACCAAGACCAGGCATGGTTTACTAAGATGATATTTTCCTTAATAGACCCTCAACTGGGCAATTCCCAGAGTTACAATCCCAAAAAGTGTGCAGCATAAACAGAGAGAAGCATCAGTGGAATAACAAGAAATTTTGGTATACTTAATACTTAGAACAATATAACCCATAGACTAACTCAGCAGTTGAAGTTGCACCATTACACAGAGAAAATATCATGAATCATAAATAGATATTGCTTAAGTTTTATTCTCTACTGTACAGTGAAAAAAATCTATAGGCCATTTAAGAAAGTAAGAGAGTGTGTATACATAAATACTTGTTTTATTCCACTCATTATACCTAATGTTTGTGTGTTTTGTCAGTGTGTGGTAAAACCAAAGCAGACATTGTATTCCTGGTGGATGAGTCCTCCAGCATCGGCCCCAACAACTTCATGAAAATGAAAGACTTCATTTTCCGGGTGGCAACCTACTTCCCTGTCATCGGCCCTCAGGGCACGCAGGTTTGTCTCCGAGTGAAAACTTCCTTTGTTTTATTTTGTTACAGCTCCATATTCTGGTCACGATACGGCTCTTTGCCTGTATGTTTGTTCAGTGTGGTAGGACAATTAAAAACCGAAACGCAGTGATTCGAAATGATAATAGCTGCTGCAAGTAAGCAAACTGCTCCACTGAGTCTTCTGTGCGAGCCAGCACCATTAGCAGGAACATAATGTGCAATTATTTCACCAAGTGGGCAGAACTAGACTCAAACATTTGCAGAAAGGAAAAAAAGGCAAAACGCCACATGGCTTGTAATTGGAAAAATAAAGCAGCACTTGCCTATAAACATGTAAAGCAAGTGTTCACAGTACTTATAGACTGTGTGAGGAGCATTCATTACAACTGTAGCTTGAAACTGCACCACGTTCAGTTTGGATGATGTTATGATGGTGTGTATTTTCCCTCAGATAGCCGTGGTTCATTACAGTGATGAGCCTCGAATTGAATTCCGACTAAGTGACTTCAAAGACAGAAACTCGATGCTCAGGGCGCTCAGAGCTCTACGTTATGGAGGGGGCAACACCAAAACAGGTCAGTGACACTCACATAAATGTACAATTACTTCGCTTCCTGTCATCAGACGGGAGATCATTTATACAACGCTGTTTGGGTCCAGCTCCTTAGTGGTAGAGAAAGTATTCAGATCCCTTACTTAAGTATTAGTACTAATACCATTCCACCAACGCTTCCAGTACTGAAGTATATTGAATTATGTTGAATTATATATGCTGTTCGGACAAGTATGTTTCAGTTTAGCCATATTTATTCAAGTAAAAACTCTCAAAATTGTGTGTGCTCTCAGGAAAAGGCATCAGCTACGTTCTGCAGGAAATGTTCCAGGAGTCTCTGGGGATGAGGCAGGACGTGGCCCATGTTCTGGTTCTGATCACAGATGGCCGAGCCCAGGATGATGTGGTGCCCCCCTCCAGAATTGCACGTGCTCTGGGTCAGTGAAGTATACTGTAAAGCCTCCAAAATGAGCTTTACTCAGGCAAAAAAAGTGTAAAATCTCCATCAAACATCAGGGTATTAGGTTTGAATCCATGGAGTTTTCACCTGGCTCTGCTTGTTGTGACTCTGTTTCTCTGCAGGTGTCAGTGTCCTGGCAGTGGGAGTGTCTAATGCAGACCTGGAGGAGCTGAATAAAATAGCAGCACCCACCAGCTACAAAAATATCTTCTACTCACCAACCTTTGATGACTTCCCTTCAGTCGAGAGAGAGTTCATCAGTATCATCTGTAGTGAGGAAGTGCTCTCTGAGTTCAAACTGAATGATGAGGCAAGATTCACACAAAGCAAAAACACAGTCTCATTATTATTTTTATTTTTTTATTTGGTCTTTACAAACTTGGGGCATTGTATTTGTGGGACTATTTTGCATGTCAATACATTTCCTCAAACACAACATGGGAGTATTATGCACTGAAAAACAATTTTTTTCATCATGAAACAAGTCCCTTTTTCCATTTTTTCCACCACAAAAAATTACATCATCTAATAATTTTCTGTTGTTTGGATTATATAACAACCTTGAGGCTCTGCAGTCCAAACGATGGCAAACTTTTTGGTTGCCTCCCATTCACTTCCATTCCATTCCATGTAAAAATAATGCAATGAAATATTTGCTTCCTGTGACACACACCCCTGTATTTAAATGCCTAAACACTGCAAACAATTGTATATCTTATATTCATGCAAGCCAACATCTGGCACAGATGTGATTTAGGTTATAATAACTAGACTAAGATTGCACTAATAAAGTAAAACCTCTGAGAAAATGTGTAGAAGAGGTTGACTAAATTACTTCTGGAGATGTTCAGGCATGAGTGGTGGCTCTGAATTACACAATTGTAAATGTAATCACTTTTTTAATTGACTCACAAAGAGTCCTGTGCCCTCCTGAGTAGTGAGTAGTAGTTGCTTTTTCCTTGTGGCTATTTTCAGTCTGCTCAGTTAGACACGCCGACTGAAGACCCAGAGGAGCTGCTCAAACCCCAGGGTCCCTGCTCCTCCCAGTGTATGAAGGTTAGTGCTTCAGAACGTCACTTTCATCACTATTATTACTCAGTTATCGTTCAAATAAAAGTGCAAGGGTACAAATCTCCACAGGACTATAAAACAGAAATGTAAAGTTCTTTAAGGAGTTTTTGTCTTTGTTCATCAACTCATAATCATACCTTTTATTTGTTTATCCAGGGCCAGAAAGGGGAAAAGGTGTGTATACTGAAATATGTCAAAGGTGAAACTGATTTAGAAATATGCATTAAAGTGGTGGTGTTCATTTACTGAGTTCTTGCTTTCATTTTTATTTTCAGGGAAATAGTTTTGGTCTTGGAGGTCTGGTATGTATTATTTTACCTTCTATTCAGAAATAATACATTGCTGCAACTAGAACATTTCAATGCATTTTCAACTGTCCCCCATCAGTCCTGCATTAATCAAATTAATTAAACTTCATTATATTAATTAATCATGTATATTTTATAATAACTTGTCTTGTTTTTGTTTTTTCCTATGAAGACATTTAGACAGAGCCCTGGACAATTTGATCCCTTCACGTCTTCCAAAGGAGAGAGAGGAGAAAAGGTAGGAACCAACCACAACTCACAACAATTCACTCTACCAGC
>JAOWBC010000904.1:6579933-6593397 GCA_028566105.1 Hypoplectrus providencianus | reverse complement strand
ACATTAACTTTCCTGCAGATTGCAAATATGTTGCAAGAGAAATCCTGAGCTGCAACTAAGGCCAACAGAGAAGCTAAAAATAATATATAAGACAGTTCTTAATAATGTTGCATAGAGTCAGAACAACCAACTACTGTGTTTTTTTTTGGCTTCAGGCTTTGCCAGCTGGGAAAAATGTAAATTACCAAATCTTCCTAACTTTGATTCTTGTTTGCATTAAACTTTGCCCTGGGTTTCTGCCGGCTCTGTGCAGCCTGACCAGTTAGAGAGTGACTTTGGCTCCACTTGCCTATGAGCTCTGTTCTTAGATCCATGTTTCACCCCAGAGAAGCTTTGCCTACAAAAACATTTGTTTAGTTGAAACTTAATTATTAAAAAGAAGTGTTGAGCAAGTTTTACTCGCTGGTTAGATTTCAATTAGGTTCAAAGATTAAAAATTAGTGCCGACCTCACATGTTTGTCTCAGTTGTTTGCCCGTATTTATCTTAACCAGCTTAAAATAAGTCAGCCAGCCAGAGGGAAGTGATTCTCTTAATGTTTTACTCTGTAGGGACATTGTTAATTAATTGGTGGGGGTATTTCTTGCACACTCAGACTCAGTCCTCTGGGTCTGCTTATCAAACACAATTAAGATTTTCTCTCATTAGCTTTTGAAGGGGAGTGAACGCTCCGCTGGATGGGGCCTCTTTAATCTCAGTCCACAGGGTGCCATTTAAAGAGAAGAGTTTTGTTTTGGAACTGTCGTTTGGCCTTTTGACGAGAATCATGTTGATTGACGTTCTGTGTGCGCTTGTCTGTGAATTTCCTCCTGTTTGTCAGGGAGACGTCGGTCCAGTCGGCCCCACAGGCCCTCAGGGAATAAAGGGTGAACAGGGAGACAAAGGAGAAAAGGTTAACAATAATACATGCTGTACATCATGATTGAATGTTGTTATTTTCGTCACAGCATAATTAGCTGTTGGCGCGGAGTAACTGTACATAAAGATGTGCGTGCCTTGTTTTGGCGTGTGCAGGGGAGTCCTGGTTTTGGGATTCCAGGACAGCGGGGACCAAAGGGAGAAAATGGGGAGAGGGTGAGTCACTTTTAAAAGCAAATTAACTAATTTAATGTGTAAACCTTGTCTTCACCATATAGCTCTAAAGCATAAAACAGCTTTTTGGGCTTTTATATATTTATATTTTTTTCTATTTTCATCATTCACAGGGAAATGTTGGTTTGTCTGGAAAACCAGGACCAAAAGTAAGTTAAAACTGACTTTCCTGCTAAAAAGCCGCTTTAATCTTAGTTTGAACAATGAGGCAATGACTGTGTGATGTGAAAGGTTCACTACTGCTAACACATCAACAGAGAATTATCACCTACATTTGCAGTTAACTCAAAAGAGAGATTTTGCTGGTTTGGGTTACACTTCTGCTCTCATTTGCCAAATTTGCATTCACAGCAGCTGTTTTTAACAGAAGAACCTTTAAACACTCAGCGCCAAACTGCAGCTGAGGAAAGTTAGAGGAGCTGGTGATCATTGTGTAGCATTCGGCCACTAATAAACCACACATTGTTTTCAGATGTTGGAGAAGACGAAGCCAAAGTTAGAAAGAGAATAAATATCAAGTGTTGTCTATACTAACAACAATAACTTTAGAGGCAAATGTAAAAATTTAGCATTTTAAAAGTCATTCTAAATGATAGTTGTGAACTATATATTGTCATGTCAGAGTAATATGATCAACAATAAAAAAAAACAGTCAAACAAAATCCAAAATCCGTTAGGCCCCCTTGATCAATAATTATTAAATAATATGGGCTGGAATATCCTGACATGAGTAAGTTATTGAGGTCAGCAAAAGCAGATACACTTCATCTAGACTGATTAAGCTTGATTTCATTTTAATTTATCTTGTTTTTTATTAAAAAGAATGAGAGAATAGTTGAAAAGTAGTGGCTGCTGTGCTGCACAGCAAGGACAGAGGAACACACTGCTGATTGAAATCAATAAGAGTTTCAGCTTCAAGCACACTTTATGGCTGATGGAAGATATCTTCAAGGACCTTTTTCTAATCCCATCTCTTGTGTGGAACTCATGTGAACTTCTTGAACCCAGCCCTTCTGGTTTTCTTTGTCTTTCTCTGAACAATGTACTGCATTAAGAGGTCATGAATATCTATTTAAGGACTCTGAACACACTTGGAGCGTGCAGCACTCTGCTTGGTGCTACTCTATACAGTAGCTACCATTTACAGTTGTGCATAATGCAATAGTGTTTGTGCATTTTGCTGAAATCCCACTGCAACCTCCCAATATAGCTGTCACAACCCCATTAAAACTTTCTTTAATAATATATATGTTCACTACGGTTGTTTATGATACTAAAACAGCAGTCATGTGTTTGTCCAGGGGCACGATGGCTCTAAAGGGGACAAAGGGTCTATCGGGTTGTCCGGCAATCCTGGAGAACCAGGATTAAGAGGTAAAGATGTAAGTAAATCCTGAGTGGCTGTTACAGCACAATTCAGATTTCCTGACAAGGGTTCAGTAGAAACCACTGCTTCTGTCAAAAGCTCATAGTTTGATTGAAAATATTAGAACATGATCAATGCCTGGATAACTCAGAGTTTCATATGTACGGATAAAAACAAGCTCAAAAAAGAGCACTTAAATGTAAGTATGTACATGGTAACATTGGTGACAATGGGTTTGTGTGCAGGGTGCACCTGGAGCTAAAGGAGACCCCGGAGCTAAGGTACATTCCCCATGTCAGTTATTTGATTTTATGTTCAACATGATGACTAAAAGTCAATTACAGCCATGTCCTCGATTCAGTAGCTTTAAGAGTCATTTTGTGTTTCACAGGGTGAACTTGGACCATCTGGAGAACCTGGTGACAGAGGAATTAGGGTATTTCTTCTACACATATAAATTAAGAAAACAAAAGCTGTCTTTTTTTATTAACAAACAAACATGTACATGTATGTATGTAAAAAATCATCAGGGCTTCATCAACATGTTTGCAAGTTCATTCTGGCACATAAAGGATAATCATTCAATGTATTCTGTATATAAGTTTTTTTTTATACAAATTACAATTTCAGATATGTTTAAAAAAATCTTTCACAAAACAGGTGTTCAATTTGTTCAAAGATTTGAATTTAATCACTTCAGTTAAAAGTTTGTTCACTAAACACACTACTCACTATACACCCACCATTATACTTTGCATTCATGCTTTATATTGCATGTTACTGTTATTTCCCAACCTCCATGTTATACATTCATGAACTCAAAGCTGTCTTGAGGCTGTTAGACTAATGCTGTGTTTCTCCCTTTGTTAATGTTGATCAGGGTCCACTGGGCCTACCAGGGAGACCAGGGGACCCAGGAGACAAAGGGGATGCTGGGACAGCTGGGTTGCCTGTAAGATCCTTCAAAAGTGTTTAATTTTCTTTGTTTTCTCTGTAAGTGCTGTCACTTTGCATAAAACCATGATTTCCTTTCTCTGAAGGGTGCTGATGGGAGGAAGGGCGACAGAGGGGAGCAGGTATGTTTGCATGCACCATGTCTCCGTCCTCTCACTGACGAGCATCTTTCTGCTGGTTGACGCCTTCGGTTCATTCTTCTGTCTTGGGTCACCATTGTGACTTCATGATTTCGTTTTTTGATATGTTCTCTAATTAAGTTTGGCTTTTTGTGTGCGGCACCCTTCATTGCTCCTACTGTTTTCCCTTTGTCTTGCAAATGTGGATTGTGTTTCGCAGTGTGACATGTTAGATTTTTAACTGTTTTATTGTGCTCTTCTTTTGATCGTGCTGCCGTGGTCACAAAGGGAAAACCTGGACCTCCGGGAGGACAAGTAAACAAATCTCTATTATCATTTTGACAGCTTTTCATCAGTTCAGCCATGTTTGACAAGGGCATTGATGGTAACAAAGCTCATACAAAAAACAAAAAACTCCACCCTCCCATAAGGCTTGGAAAATGATTGCATCTTTCAATTTGAAGAAATTATCCATAAATTAACAAGTTAACATGTGATTTCTGATTTTGTCTGACCAGATTGTTGGAGACAACAACATAGTGGCCAGGGTGATTAAGGTAACTTAATAGAATATAGAATGCAACATGCTTTATTTTATTCAGTTCGTGGGATTTTTTGTTTTTGTTTTTACATTTTCAATTTCATGCTCTCCTTTTCTCTTTTTTCCTTTCCTTCAGGGTGAACAAGGAGAGCCTGGTGAGCCTGGCGTAAGGGGAGAAACAGGTCTGCCAGGCCCAAGAGTGAGTATCCTATCATCATATATCAGAAAATGCAAATATTTAGTGCAAGTTCAGAAGCATGCTCATCATGACTGCTGGTCCCAAAGACGTATCACATGGAGCTCATACAATGGCTCCTTTCACTGATTAGTGAAATGGAAGAAAATTAATCACCAACAATTTGCATAATCAACTCATTGTTCTCTGGTTCTAGCCGCTCAACCGTATTATCGTAAACACCTGCTGACCCCCAGTGAGGTATTGGCGACCCCTAGTGGGTTTAAGGAAGACTAAGTTGATAACCACTGACCTGTAGATACAATAATTAGTGGTGAAAAGAAAATTGTTTGTCTTGACTGGGTTTCATTTGTAGTTCTAGTTTGTAGTTTTTGTATTTCCTTTTCCAGTGTTAATTTTTGTTAGAAGGCTTTTTATAGCCCTCAACAGACTGTTACTGTTGACACAAACCGAATACTTAATTCTCTATCTATTGGGGAATGCCTCCACACACATATGGAGTATGTAGCTATGTGGAGAGATGGTCTTCACTCAGAGAACAATGGTTACACTGTAACCTTCGGTGTGTGTATATTTCAGGCCTTACATTTGCAGGATCAAATGAGTAGATGAATCTGTCTTTCTGTGTAGACGGGTTAACCAAGAAATGATACAAACTTGTGTATGGGATTACATTCTCCATAAATCCGAACTATTTAGCTTCTTCTGTAACAATAATATTTGATTCCAGTGTATGAATCATTGTGTCTTTCCTTAGGGTCCAGAGGGGAAACCTGGACTACCAGGATCATCTGTGGTACGTGTATGCATCATTTATTTAAATGACATTAATTGTGCTACTGTTTTTATCGGCGGTGATGAGTTGAATTAAGAAAATATGGTTTGCAGGGCGGCTTTGGGAGAGATGGCATGGATGGTTTACCGGGGAAACCAGGACTAAAGGTTTTACGATAAAAAACTCTTCCTTGTTTCATTAAATTCTGCTCCTGAGAACTGCAGTGAGCTTTGTGTATTTACAGTTCGAGCTCACTCACATGTTCTATAATAACTGCAGGGTGACCCGGGACAGAAAGGAGAGGCTGGACTGGTGAGTATACCAGCGTTTTTTGTAACATCATTTTATTTTAACGCTGAAAACAGAAAACAACAAAACAAATTTTTTTAACTGTTTTTGATAATCTATTCCTCATTTCTTTTATGTAAAAAGGCAAAGAATGCTAATCAGAAGAATAATGAAATAATCATTTGTTAAAAGGTCTTTTTTTTCTTAAAACCTATGAAAGAAATGTTACAGCATCAGTGAAAGATTTGCTGGATGTTATGTCTTTTGTATGTGTTTTGTAATATTTTACACTTAATAGCACTTAAAACCACCACAAGTTTATTATATGAAATGTTTTAATCCTTGCATGTTAACAGAAGGGAGATAAAGGAGACCCGGGACGGGTTGGGATTGCTGGCATGCCTGGTTTGCCGGGAACTCCAGTAAGTATCGCTATGAATTTCGACACATCTGGCTGAAAGGGAACCTATCCATCCTTTCTATGTATCTAATGGGAGCATTAGAGCCAATATAGCGTAATGTATTGATGTTTCAGGTGTGTAATTAGCACATGCCTTCTGTTTTTCCACCATAATGATCGGTTTGAAAATATCTCCAGAGATTATGGTTGTTTTATGTCCTCTGTTGTGCAGGGGAGACCTGGCATTGATGGGAAGAGGGGCCTGCCAGGAAAAGATGTGAGGAACATTTCCATCTAGCAGTCACAGCACTGAGCTGTGTGATACCCACTGGATTCATTTAAGGCTGCATGTCTCTGCTTATTTGATTGTCTTGATTAAATTGTTCAGATTTTGAAAATCATTAGTTTTGGGTAAATTATTAAAATTGGATTTCTGTCTCACAGGGAGAAGGAGCGCAGAAAGGAGATGAAGGCAAAAAGGTCCTTGAAATAATTTATTTTAACCAACTGAAAGATCCCTAAAGCATTTTTTTTTGGATGTTAATTTTCCTCTCATTCCAGGGGGAGAAGGGAGATGTGGGTGCAAATGTAAGCAGCTTTGAGATACATTAGATGTTATATTTTTGTGAAAACAGAGCAACCTAAAAGTGTTTTTCTTCCTTTTCAGGGTAAAGATGGTATCAGGGGGGAACCAGGACCTCCAGGTTTGCCAGGGAGGCAGGTGCTTGTCACGTCAGAGGTAAAAATAAAGTCCGGAGAAAGTGAAAATATATATTTGTCTAAATTTTCTAAATTGGTTATTAACACCCAGCCAAAAAAAAAAAACAAACCAAAAAAAACACCAAGTATAAGATATTTGGAAATACTTGAAAAATTTACGTATCCAACTTCTACACATTGTCTTTGCCACCATCCATAGACAATAACAGGTTTTTTTTAGGTTCATAAAACTACTCTTTGGTCTAAGTCTTTTTACATGTTTTCAGCTGTTATTTCGTAAATATAAAATATATTTTCATACAAATCTCTCTCTTTAATGATTAAATAAACAGAGACTTACTTCTTTTGAAAGCAGGATATTAAACCATATGTTCCATGTTGCACCTGTGTTCATTGTTACTTTGTGTCATTTCTGTTTGTTGTTGATCCAGAAAAACATGAAGCAGGTGCGACTAGATGTGCCTGGCAGATAATCTTTCCTAATTTTCCCATGTATCCATTCTCAGGGCGCCACCATCGACGAAATCCGAGAAGCCTTTCCAATCCCAATGGGACCTCCAGGAGCCACTGTGAGTTTGACGCTTACGCAGAACACGTTTGCAGATATTTATAGCTCAGGAATAATCACGCATTAATTCAGCTGTTGCATGGCATAATTCATATTTTGCCTGCGAGGCATGTGAGTCATCACTCGGCGATGACTATTGTGCTTTTATTGTGGGCTGCAATGAGTCGTGCCATTATCTGCGAACAGATATGGCGAGCTTGATGTCATGCATTGTAGATGCATGTTCCAATGTCTTGCACCTCTGTTTCTGTGTGTCTAGGGTTCACCGGGAATGAAGGTAAGATGGTGACGGGGCTCTTACGGAAAATGACTTTAATAAAGGCAGAAGTATTTGCCGTGTTGCTCATTTGTCTTTTGTTGCAGGGTGAGAAAGGAGAAAGAGGCCTGAAAGGAGACAAGGTAGTTTCATATTTATCCCCCAGAAATAAATACACTGTCAATGGAAAAAGAAATTGCTATTATTATTTTTATTTACTTTAATGTCTCCTTAGGGTGTTGCTGGAGCTCCTGGAAAATCTATTGAGATGAAGGTGAATAAAATAATTCCTCCTTTGGGATACATGTTCTCATTCTGCAAATTTAAACATTTTTTTTTTCTTCTTTAGGACATTGAAGTGATGTTTGAAGCTTACGGCATAAGGGTGAGCTCTCAGCGTGACGTAGAATACATTTTGAGGTTGACAGAATTTGTAATGGTATCTCAGTTTGACCTCCATATTTTCTTGTCAGCTGCCTTTGCTGAAGGCTTTGATTGACAGGCTGCTGCAGGATGGAATAGAGGAGCTGCTTCAGGTGCTCGGCAACTCCAAGAAAAAACAAGAAGACGCAGAGACCCACACCTCCAATGTCATCACCGAGTACACAGTACGTAAAGACAGATGCTAGCTGTGCTGGTTACAGAGCATCATGTGATTTAACCTGAACTTCCATGCATTTATTGAATCATTTTTTCATTGCTTTGAATTGTCAGTTTCAAGTTTTCTTGTTCAAAAACTTTCAGTCAGCTTCAGAAGATCACATTACCTAAAAAAAAGGGCACTTACAACTAAATGTCTCAACAGAGTTCAGTGAAGTTTGACCTCACCAGCCAGCCGCTGAAAGAGTTGGACACCATTGAGGACGATGATATAGATGGACAGATATACGGGTCTTTGATAGCAGTAAGTGAACTCAAAATCTCTAAATCTTTTAATCTTTCATGGGGATTGTATTATTAATTGTTTTGCAGAATTTGGTTCTCATGCTAAAAATGCATTGTGCTGTGACAAATTGTCTGATTATATGCAAAACTGCATTTTCCCTCGTTTCCTCTAAATCTGTCTTATTGTGAAGGAGCCTGTAAACGAAACAGCAGAGGGTCCGACCTTATGGTCCATCACCACACTGGACAGAGATCTGGAGCTCGACAGGACGGTCACAAAGTCAAAAGGCTCCAGAGGGAAGGAGAGAGTAGTTGGAGACAGTGACGCAATATCTTCACTCAAAATGAATCTGACTGCTGTCAATTCCACTTTCAATTATACCACGAACCAGGAGGTAAGCACATTTACGATAAAGTAAGACAACTTTACATTTATGATTTTGCTAAACTGCAGAAAACAGGCTGTGTTCATTTAACATTTTAATACATTTTGATCATTGTACATATTCACAACTGGCAGTTTCTAAATATGAACACAGCAGGATTTTGGTGTCGTACATTATTGATAAAATGTACCTTGACATCAAATCATCCTGAAACTAAAAACAATTATTTCGATAATAATTGTGGCTTCTGATCTCCAACATGTGGCAAACTTTCACATGATGGGAGGAAAAAAAATGTTTGCCCATGTTTTCAGTTAAAAGTATCGTAAACCTGCTAAAAACTGCTAAAAACTGCTAAGACCTGCGAGTGTTCCAAGCATTTATGTTAATCTCCATGTCAGACGGTTTCAGGTTTACCAGAAACTGTGACAGGGACCGTTCTGTTCACTCAGGAAGACTCCCTGAAGAAGAACGCAGGACAAAAGAAGAAGAATAGGGAACGTGGGAAGGTAGGGCGTCGAAGGACATCTAATCAGTGACATTGTTTTCCCTCTGACTGATCAAAATAGTGCATGAGTATTTTTTTAATAATTACATTCAACTTAAAACACTTTAACAAGCTATAATTACAACTTTAATGTATAGAATTAAAGGAGCATACCAGTGTTGCATGTTTTAGCTCAACCTGCCTACCTTCCAAGTATTTACTAATGTCAGTTAATGCCAAGAAAAAATAAAAATCAACTTACAGAGTTAACTTTCAACTACTTTAATGACAAATAGGGGTAAATGAAATGTGTTTCGTGTACGCTCCGCCACACTCTGTACCATGATCCACAAAATACACAGAGAGATTTTGTCAAAAAGAAAAAAAAACGTTAGTTTCGTTAGTTTCTGACTCTTGAAAATTGGGAAAAAACTTTCTCTAATTCTCTAAAAAATAATGTTACTCCTTATTATTCTCTTAAGTAATGGAGCCCTCTGTGGAGCCCACTCTCATACTTTTAAATCCTCTGGTCTTACAAATGTATGCAATGCCTCAAAGTATATTTGTAATAAATGGGCTGGAACATGCAACACTGTCAGTGTGTCCCTCAACAAATAGGTCTAAACCTTTTGATAACTTCAACACTAAGGGCTCCTAAATTCCTTAATATAAAGGTGTGTATTAATGTTTGATCATCATTAACTACCTCTTCCCCTCTTAAATACCTTCCTCAACTTACAGTATCAACCTGTAGTTTTATCATCAACGTCTGAAGCATGAGAAACCTTTATCTCTCTCTTTATTCTCTCTGACTGTGAACTTCTTAACCAGGGCAAAGGAAATAAAGGACGGCATAAGAGGCAGAGACAACGCCTGGTAAATGTCCTTGAAGGGGTCCAAACTAAACCTGGAAACTAAACCTCACTTTTGCTCTAACTAAACAACATAAAACCCAACTAACAACAGCTCACCCCGCAGAGTTTAAACCTGACACTGGCTGTCTCTAACATGACATTAACATCACATAAATTATGTAGAATAACAGCATAAGTACTAAAACCTCATAAATGTTATCATAATAAACTAACATTTTGTAAATATAACATCAGAATTAACGGGTTATCGTTTAATGGTGAGGAAATGTTAAGACTAAAAGCATGCATGTATCTAAACTTCTGTGTGCTTCTCATTATATTGATAACAGATTAAATAATGGCTTCTTTTGTAGTCGCTTGGCTTTGTGGTTTACCAGCCATTGACACAGTCTATAAATCATGACGTGTAACAGTATCTTCCTGTAATTATTGTCACCTCTTGTCTAAAGACAAGTGCTGAGAACACACAAGAAGAAGAAGAAGAAGAGGAAGACGAGTTTTACAACGGAGAAGAATACTCTTATGAATACGAGGTAGGCAGCTGCTGCGGTGAATGACTAATTCATGAACTGTGGGAAACTTTAGTTTAAAGTGATGATTGATGACGTGGGGCTGCTACAGATTTGAAGCGTTGTCGTGGTGGGTGGCTCCTCGCTAACAGACCTGTCAAACTCATAATCAAATTGTTTCTTTTTTTAATAGCGGCGCCTCATGTGTGCCCACACTAAACACTGGAGAGAGTTGATTAATGACACACCCACTACCTGAATTAATCATTAAGAATAAATTACTTTGTCATTACAGCCCACTGCATCTGCTCTGCACATCATCCGCTGCAGCGTCTGTAGGTTGGGAGTGTTTTCAAAGTTGTAATGAAATCATTTTGTTTCTAAACAGGAAGAACTTTCCCCAGATGCCCCTTCAGCCTCTCCAGAGAGCAAATACAACACAAAGGTTAGTTATTTTTTAACTGTATCATCCATTTCAGCTGGGTTAGGTAAAAATCTTATGAATTATTTTTAATGAAAAGTGCGTTTGTATCATTTGCAGCTTGAAGTCCAAACAGATGAAATCCCCCATCCAGTGGATAAAAAGGTGGGGCGTTAATAATTCTGTAGCCCAGAGGATAACAGAAAGTAATTCACTGTTGCTCTGATAGAAAGGAAGCCGGGACAGCTGAGCTCAGTTATGAAGAATAATGACATATTCATGCTTTTTCTCATCTTCTGTAGGAGGAGCAGTTACCCACAGACACTGTGTCTCAGTTAGAGACATCGGCGGGGACCTCCAGTCTTCCTCTGACGTCCTCTGCAGAAAGACAAACACATGGACAGGTGAAAGTATCGTCAATGTGTGATGTATTCCTGAAATGCAACAATGTTTTTTCTGCTTTTTTAAATTATTTAAAAAAAGAACATAATGACACGGGCAGCAGCAATTTTTTTCAGCCATCTAAAAATGTATTACGCTAAGTTAGTGAATCTAAACAAACCCCTTACAAGAAACACTCACAATAATACAAACATGTACCAGCAACTTCTTTATTCTGTGAAGTGAAATGACATTTGGTTTGGTCGCTTTAAAAGGAGTAAAGATGGATATAAAAGCATTAGATTTATGTCAGAAAGGGCTGTCTGTCGAAAATTACAGCAGTAAAATCATTTTTTAAGTGTACGATACACTGATAGCCTTTTTTGTGGTGGGCTTCCAATGTTTTGCTGCTGCCTGATGTCTCACAGTTTTAAGACATAATTATATCACAAATAAGCCCCAAAATGAAGAAGAGCAGCTTTTGAGAGTCTGCAGTCTCATGGGTGGTTCAGTCACTTTCCCCTTTTGACTTTTTATTAATTTATTCCCGCAGATTGTCCTAACAACCACAGAGCCGCTGTCTCACCCCGCTGGTGATAAAGAAAAGGTACGGGCCGCAGCTGGCCTTGTTTGTGCCACATGTAGATTTTTAATCAACGCTGCGCTTCATTTCTGATGCGGCACTTTCACTCACTGACACATTCTTATCTTCTTTTTGCTTCACTGTTCTGACCAGGATGAAGTGTCACTCCCCACACCTCCCATCACTACAGAAGAGCCAGACAAGGTAGAGAGCTTTTGTTTGATTTGATTCGAAGCTTGAATCTTACCTCAATGTTTCTGAGGACCCTTGCATGCCTTGGAATGCCTTTTATTTGCACTTAACACCAGATGCCTGAAAGTGAAGGACAAGTGCTTGAAACAATGACAGAGGAGCTTCAATTTTGTCCCTCCGTTCTTTATTTATCCCTAGCGTCATTAATTAGCACTTGGCCTCACATTTCAAGACATTTCCTTCTTTCCACTTCCTGTATAAAAATTTCACCAGTGTAAAAAAAACATGTTTATATAAGGCTAATGTGAATACATTGGGAATGGAAATATGCCCTAATATACATGAGCTGAGCATGAGACAGGACAGCCTTTCTGAGCAGCATGATTTCTATACAGCTTGCCTGAATGGGAATGAGAGGAAACAGTAGCCTATAGTTGGACTCTTGGCAAATAAACAATTCCAGAGAGTTAATACTTTCTTTCTCTTATTTTTTTTTTTGAAACAGGACATCTCTTAAGTCCCAAGAAACTGTGACTATAGGGCGTTAAGCATTCATAAGAAAGCACACAGCACATGGAGCGTGTGAATAAACTGTGAAGTGTTTTGCTGGTGAGGAGCCTGAACCTGACCACCGTTTCATGAGGAAGGACTTCTTTCCACACAGAGACGATGTCGCTCACCCAAACCTATGGTCAAAGTTCATATGCTGTACGAGGGCTTTTATTTTTGAGGGGAGCTCCATTAAAAAAATCAGGCACGGCTGTTAAAGTATCGGATTTGTTTCCTCTTGTCCAGGTTATTTTCATTCTTCGCTTTGTTCATTGTAAACCCCAGTGGAGCCTTGTCTTCAGCTCGTAAATTATTTATTAAGACAAATTGTTCTCTGTAAAAGTATCACATTAGATAAAATGCCCACAATTCATATTTCCTTTTGACAAGTTGTACTGAAATTTTATTTATTAAAAGATAGAAAATATGTTGTTTTTGCTTCACCAAATGCCTTTGAACACCTATGATATTAATCCGAATGTAGTGGTACTATAAGCATATCTGTATTCAGATCACAACACTTTTCACTGGTGAAATTTTTCTGTTATTACACTGTTTTGTCTGTGTTTAACCTCTCTGTGCATGTATCCTCCAGTAAAACACGTTGAAATAACTTTCTAAGCAAGTCGGTGTCTTTCTTTTTTTACATTTGGGGCCACCATGCATCAAAGCACACACATCCTATCTGATAACATGTCAGTGAAAGAGGCACGTCCACCAAGAAGACTCAGAAGTATAAGATGACAACAAAAAGACCAAAAACATCACAGAGAAGATGACAGCAAAAGAGGCTGCAAGGAGACACAGGACAACCTTGAAGAGACTCAAATAGATCAAAGAATCACCAAAAATACACAAAACATAAAACTACTACAGAGAGTGGGCCCCATGGTGGCGCAGTGGTTAGCACTCATGCCTTACA
>JAOWBC010000904.1:6516201-6545986 GCA_028566105.1 Hypoplectrus providencianus | reverse complement strand
AAATTTTTGACCAAAATCGCCACTTTCAGTTTTTGGAAATGTCAAAAAAATTGGTTTTTCTGTCCGATTTCAAAAATCCCACCACTGTTTTCGGGGGAAAAAAAGTAAGTATGGTATGACTTTTTTTATTATGGTCCAATATGTCTTAGAGTATAATCGATCCATTTTAAGCATTTTTAAGCATTTTAAAAATTAAAATTTGACCTGGAAATAAAGAGTACGGCAGATAATCTGAATGAGGGGAAGCATCGTGGCGAGGGGGGGGGGGGGCACTCACTGGTAAAGACGGATGAACTGAGGGTGAGGATTGACCGGGTCCAGGGGTCCGTAGATCATGTGCACTGAAAGACATGGAGGGACGAGAGAGGGTCACAGAGGAAAAGATGGAGGGAGGTGTCAAATGAGTGAGATTGTTGATTACATGTTTCTAATGCTTTTAGCTGGATCTGACATGTGGTCACACATCCCTGCCCCCCAGCTTCTCCCTCCTGAGCTCCAGATCACAGATGGACCACAAGGCTTCTCCTCGCAGGCTAAGCAGCTTTGCCGGGACACCTTAAGAAGTGTTTCATTGGCACAAAACCGTTTCCACTGTGATCTATAGACAGGATGCAGCGTTGAACTCACATGGGACGAAGGTGGACGTGAGAGCGCCCACCCACCTCTCTCTGTGCTTCAGCCTCTGGTTGATGTACTGCAGGATACTGAGAGAGAGGAGACAGAAAGAGTGAGCCAACATGGAGAGCAGCAACACTTAGCAAAGTGAAGTGAGCACACACCTGTCCATCACCAGGTTCCCGTCATTGTAGCGCAACCCCGTCCACATGTCCCAAAACTCTGCGTCTGTGGGCTGCGTGTATGGACCGAACACATCTCCAATCCTGCCAGTCCACACAGATTCACTTATCAGCAACAATTAAAAAGCATATTTATGCAACCACATGCTGGTTCGACTCTGGTTCTCGTACCCTTTTTGGAAGATCAGATAGTTGGTGAGACGCGTCAGAACTGGAGCCAGGAAGCTGGAGTCCTTCAGGAGCTTTTAGACACACAACAAAATTGAGCTTTTAACATGTTTCATCCACTGATCCACATGAGCTGAGTGGGATGAAGAACACAAAGATGACTCACTGTCTGCAGCAGACGTGGGTAATGTGTCTCTGGGAATAATCCTGTTGGGGAATAAGAGTCACAACTGATTTCCACAACAGGACAAAGACATTTTTCACAGTTTACATTGCGAATATAATAGTATAATAATGAACGCATTACGCAGCGTGGCCTTGGTCAGTGGGAATCACCTGTTGCAATAAATCCATATTTCAAGTTAAACTCCTGGTATTGTCTGTTAAAAGCTTTCATTTTCTTCGAAGTCATAGGCTCTTCCTCTGTCTCTTCGTTAAGCCTTTTTTTTCGAAAAGAAACTTTCCAAAGACTTCTGTTTTTTCCTCATCTTGCTCACTTGTGGGTTAAATTTTTGGCGCTCAAGTGACAGAGATGTAACCGAGAGAATCCAGTCAATTTTAAAAAATAAAAGATTTTATCGTATATTGTATCAACTGACAATAATTGGGCCATTTTGAGCATTTTTAAGGATTTGAAAATTTCAACATTTATGTATCTCAAACATGTACCAAACACAATATAATTTGAAAGGGGTTGATATGGTGGATTTATCACCATGTTTGGACATCCTAAAACCTCTTCATTATCTGTCAATTTTAACGGATAATTTAATAATTTGTATGAACAGACTTTAGGCCATTTTATGCATTTTATGGCGTTTAAAAACCCCCCAAAAAACCCAAAACTTTATTTCTCTTTCAAACATACTCTACAGCTTGTTTGTCTTTTTTTCCCAATTTTTGAACATCAGTTCATATTATGCTTTCCTGTCATGTATAATGTAAGATAATGTAATTAGAAAAGGGCCGTACCTCCGTTAGAAAGACACAGACTGTTGAAGGTCAGGTGTCCAGTGCGGTTTTGGTCACTCCTGATTTGGCAGCAGGGCAGGAAAAAACGGATTGAAAGCAATGTTTTTGACAATTTACATAAATCCACTCACACACACACACACACACACACACACACACACACACACACACACACACACACCTGTAGAGCAGCTCCAGGGCCACAGTGTCTCCATAGTCATGGGACACCAGGTTCACTCGCTGGTGGCTGAGACCCAGATGAGCCACCAGAGCCTCCACCACACTGGCCTGCTCGAAGATGGAGTACCTGTGTGGTCTCTGTGGGAGGCAGCCGGAGAATAAAATTAGTTTACTGAATTCATTTATACAACAAAGACATCTCCAGGGCATAAAATGAACTAACAGGTTTGTCGCTGAAGCCAAAACCCAGGAAGTCCAGAGCTATGACTCGATGGAAGCGCTGAGTGAGCGGCTCCCAGATCTGCACACACACAAAAAAAAAAACTTTAGGCCTCTGGCTGGTAAACTTTAAGATCACGGTTTTATTTAAAGATCATATTTGGAAAAACTACACAATGGACGTTTAATGACATTTTTCCACACACAATAATGCTGATAAAGTTTTGTTCTGTATGTTTGACACTTGTGATTACATATTATATTTTTCAATTACATTGTTTAGTAAATGTTTATGGCAGTTAGTAGATGAATTTTGCAAAAAAGTTGGAAATGCCAATGTCATTGCCATTGTCATTGTAGATCCAGATCGTAGCGGTTTTAAATTATGGTTTGGTGAGTTGATAATCCACCGAACGTGTGCGGTCGGTACCTTGTTCCAGTCGAAGCTGGAGGTGGGGAAGCCATGGAGCAGGATGACGACATCAGAGCTTCCCAGAGCCCCGTACGACTCTGGTGGAAGAGAAAAGAGAAAAAAAATATGATTGGTGGTGTTCATAACAGCATGTGGTGAAAGACGGCACAGTGATATTTTGTTTGCTTATTTTCTTTCTTTTTTTTTACAAAATAAAAAAGGAATATGTCTCTAAAAATCTCATAGGTAGTAATAAATCAATTAATGACATATATATATGAATAAAAGAACATAGATATAAATGTTAGTTCTGGTTGTTACCTCTGTAGAAGATCTCCCTGCCCCTGAAGTGGAATACCTCCCCGGCACTGTGCCATTTCTGCAGGGCCGGGGACAGCTGAGGGGGCGGGATGTGCAGGTAGACGGCCACCAGCGGGATGCAGATCAGACCCACATGGACCCACCACTCTCTCATGTTGAGCTCAGCGGTGGGGCAGTCTCATTCCTGCCTCTGGAGAAAAGATAACAGCACGAGGTCAGGCTCAGTTGGGCTGCAGGTGAGATCAGTTATAGGAGCGTGACCAGGAAGACCCCCTCTGCCTCCCCGCCCCCTCTGAGGACTACAACACATGACTACAAGGCGAGATAATCTAACGCACCTGTGTAAGGCAAGACCGAGACCCCCAAACAGTGATACAGCGTTACAGTAAGTTAGCTAAATACGAGCGACTTACAGGGAAAATACAAAACCGAGCAACTCATGAGAGCCACACAGCTTCAACCCTACACAACACTGCCAGTACAGCAGCTTATATTTATTTAGATTTAGCTGACAGTGTAGCAGCCTGCAGTACTCACGGAAATATTGCGACCTGTCGTTAGCAGACCTTCGCCCTGCAGAGCGGAAAGAAACAAGGTCTGCAGAGAGGCGGACAAGAGCAGAGGTCTCACTCTGCTCCGGGTTCCCCCAATCTTTCTTTTGCGTTTTTTTGTGCACAAAACACGCCAGATCATGGTTATACAAAAATGAGGGATGGATTTGAAATAAATGCGGAGATTATATTACAGCACAATCTAATCCAACATTTAAAAATAGAGGTTCTATTATGGCCTACCGGGAATTAAGAGACAGTTATAAAACAATAGGAAAAAGAAACAAGCGAAAGGTTAAGAAAAAAACAAAAACAAAAACAAAAAACAATTTTGTGTAAAATTAAATAGAATATTTTAAAAATGTTTACATCTGATTCCATAAAAAATATTTCCATTTAAAAGAAAAAAAAATCCTCTGTGAGAAATTATCGGTTTGTCATTTATTTCTAAAATCAACCAATAATTAATTACTTCAAAACAAAGTACGAACATTTAAAAAAAAAAAAAAAAAAAAAGGACAGCGGATGTAAGGTTTCACCTCAAACGTTAAACTTTAGTGTCACAAACGTTTATCAGTAATAAAAGTCTGAGAAATCTCAGCACCTGCGAGTGACTCATCTTAAAAATACACAACCTTTGTTTAAAGGACCACAGGAAGGAGCCGAATGAGTTTACTGCCCTCTGCTGGCGCGGATGTGCAACGACATTCCAAGTACAACAAATCCTGAGCTGAGATTATACATAGAAGATTTACAAGCAGATAACCAGGAAATGTATCAGAAGGACTTTTAGACCACATATTAAATGTAAATATTTTTAATTGTTATGTTTTCTTGTATATGCTGTATGCAAATCTCAGTAAGGAGTTTGGCAACTTACAAATTCAGTGCATCTACCTCTCTAGTCCCTCTTTAGGATCAGACAATCGTAATGCTTTTGTGTTTCAAAAGAAAGGTGCAGATTTCACACTGGCAACTTTCATCCTTACTGAAAAAAGGGCATGCAAATCTTAGGTTAATTTATAAGAGAATGATAACTAACAACTGGACTTTAAGCTCTGTGACAATTCAAGGCCATCTTTCACTATTTTCATTTTGAGGACCAAAATATCAAATTACTGAGGAAATTATTTGGTGTTTCAAAAAAAAATTAATTAAATTTTAAAAAATAAATCAGTTGCAGCTTTGATATTTTTTTCAGTAGGATACATTCGGGTTTGTCTTTGGCAATTATTCTTTAGGGAAAAGAAAAAAAAAATTGTAAATTTCCCTTATAGCAAGTATTTAAAATTCCTGTTTTTTAATCGTTTGTTATTTGTAATAGTAAACCGCTATTTTTTATTTTTTTTTTTTTAAATAAACATGTCCTCCATGTTGGAGGACATAACAGAAACAGGTCTGCATGCTTTTTTCAGTGCTTCACCAGCTTCACCTCAGCACAGAGACATTAAGAGATGCCAACTCTAGACAAAGGCTGCTCTGTGCAAAAGTCACTGCCAACCTGCACCAGTGTCAAGTTACCCCTAACCTGCATCTTACAAAGAGCTCTTACATTATCTTTACAAAATTAAAAAGTAACTCGATAATACCAGAAATTACATATGTGTGCAGACTACTCAGGAAATACAATAATATAATAATCTGTTCAAACTAAATGTTTGTAAGGTGACTGCCCAATATCCAGGATATTTCAAACCATGGAGACACCACATTGAAAAGTGTTTCCTCAGATATCCAGCACTGACAGGAACCCTGTGTATAATGTATATGCATGTAGTATACCATAAAGATTAAAATATCTCTCAACTGAGCAGTTATGCAGAAAAGCAGCTTTCTCCTGTGGAAATCCTCTTCACAATGGAGCAAAATTTCCTGCAACATGTTTGCTTTTCCTTCTCTGCAGAACTTCAAGAGAACACATGTGAATGCATTACTCCATAAATACTGCATGGTAAATAAAAAACATGGCCCTGCAGTTAGGCTAAATACATTTTTTATTTTTAAAAACCATACACATTACTCGACAAGTTTCAAATGTAAATCCAATCACGATATCCATTTAAAATGCTCAAGATAAACAGACATGAAGTACTTTTATTTCCAAATGTTAAAAGATAAAAAAATAATAATCCATAAAACAGATGGAAAAACATTCATTCCCATTACAGGAAGAAGCTACAGAACAAACTCCTCGTATGGATTCCGCTTTCAATTACTCACTTTGTATGCAATCCTAGCTGCTATTTCGTCATCTGTAAAACAAGTAAAACAAAGTATTTCCTCAGAGAACGCTGTGATTTAACATCTCCACTTGCTTCCCCCATCTGCAGCCGTCAGGGGGAGACTGCCTGCAGGCTGCAGGAACAATCTGCAGCCTGCAGGCCAGCTCATCCTGTGTGGCTGACAAGCACCGTCCCAAACATTTAATTAAGTGTGGTTAATATACAAACTAAAAGAGGCCTGTTCTCTTTCACACCATTTGCACCCTGAGATGAATATTCCAGAACAACACACATTTTAGTGGCCAAAACCCTCCCCATATAACGTGATTGGTGTCAAATCATCCAAAATTGGTTTAGTACGATGAAAGGTATCATCAGTATTGTAAAAATACAAAGGTATACTTTTTTTTATTATGATTTGTATCAAAATTATTTCTCCCCCGAGGAACGCTATGAAATAAAGTACCCTGTGCAGATAGATACCAGTGTATGCCTAGTCTTTATTCTTGAAAAATGCACATGTCCAATTCTTTAGCGTTTCCAGTACATCAGGTGTCAAAAATATTTTACAAACAAATCAAATGCAGCAACATTTATCCATGATGAAAAGGAGTCTAATGGACAGGGTTGGAAAAAATGATAATAAAAAAGAAAAGGTTTTTTTTTCCCTCCTGTTTTTGATTTTTAAAAAAGTCAACAAACCAGAACTCGGAGGTGTAAAATAATTTCCTAAGGCATGATCTTAAAAGATTGAATGAAAAATAATTCACTTGCTATTTTTATAGTTATTTTTTTTTTTGACCAAGACAATGATTTACTATCTAAATACAACAAAGTCCGAAGTAAAAGGTTCGTTCTTTATAGATTCCTTTTTAAATTAAATACTTTTTCTATGCCTGAGTAAACAAATGTCAATATTGTACATTGGCAGGGGGCTAACGTTTTTGCGGAGAGAAAAAAAAAAAATTTAATGCACCAACTTTAAAAAAAAAAAGAAAAAGAAAAAAGAAAAAAAAAGGGTCCGTATTTATCAAGCATCTAGAGAGGAAATCAGTCACAACTGGCCCAGAATGATCAGAATGAGGCTTATTTGGTCCTACGTTAAGCTGTAGGAGTAACAGTGTTTCATCTGTGAGGTGGAAAATGATGAAAAGCATCGTCTAAATTGTTGTTGTAGCCAAGGCACATTCATGTTTCGTCTAAATGAAGTTCCTGTTGAAAATAAATAGGCGCACTGGCTGGATACAGCGTTGCTTTGAACTCAAGTGGCTGTGAAAACAAAATAAATCCCAAAACAAACACAAACTAACTAACTTGAAGTGTTTTTATGAGCTTTGGCAAAAGGAATTTTTAGAGTTAACATCAGGGCTGAACAACTGAAATTTTTTATCAAAATCACAATGTCACAATTTGAAATTGCAGCAAGTGCAATTTTTGTGAAAATAGCATTTTAATTTAAATATTGTGATGCTGCAGAGATGTCCCGGCCTACACATCGTATTCTACAGACTTAAAAAAAACAGAAAAACACTGAAAATTTTTATGTGTTTCTATAAAAATAACTAACATTCCTTAATATTGCAAATATATCACAATTCTGATGAAATCCTTCAAAATACTCTCAATTTATTTTCAAATCGTTCAGCCCTACTAAACATGCATAAATCAGTCACACACCCACAAGTTTTCCCTGCATCAAATAAAATGGATCAGCCTCTACTGAACGCAACTAACCACTACCACGAAGACATTTTCATTTTACGGTACAGTGTTGTAAAAGCACAAAAATATAAAAGCAGAGCGTCCGGCTGAGAGCGACTCATGTCCGACTCCGAGGTAAGACTTAGTTTCAGCTTGATTCACGTGTCGGTCTGAGATGCTTGCTAAGTACGGGCCCAGGTTTCTTCTTTACTCCCTTTAACGAGTGAACCTTTCAACATGTGGAAATCCTTGAACACAACATAATGAATGAAAAGAGAATCCAGAACTCCAGAAGGTTTTTGTGCACATGAAAACTATTGAAGAAATGGAAGAAGTAAATATTTATAGCAATGTTAGTGGACAGAGGCCCAAATTGTCTTTCCCGTCCCGTCTCCTGTGAAAACGCCTCGCCCCGGTGGACCTCTTTTCTATACAAGCCTTAGTGTTTATCGGTTTGGCTAGAAGGTTCTACATTTATCTACAAATATATAACAAATAAAACTTGCAGGCAAAAATAGTTAAGTTTCAATAGAAACACCCTTTTTTCCTGAAAATACAGCAGTATCTGAAATAATCCTCTCATTCATTTCTTATTCTGTCCCAGTTTTCTGCATCATACATCAGGAAGCTCTTTTGCCTACAAACAGAAAAAAAGTATCTACAAACTTTGTAAACAGACCTGCTTTTTCAAAAAAAAAAAAAAAAACATAAATAACTCAAAATATTAACAGCCAATGGAGCAGAAGTAAGTTTTGAATGAGCAAGGGCCAAAGAGATAAATATACAACACCATTCAGATAAAAGAGAAGCTAAAGGTTCTTTCAGAATTCTTACAGACAATCTTCAAGCCAGGAGGAGGACCTCCCCTTCTCAATTAAAATAATAATAATATAATAATAATAATAATAATAATAATAATAATAGAATAAAAACAGGTCACTTTCAATCTGAGTTTATAATCACCCCTTGTTTACCGAGAAAAACAAAAGTTACCAAGGAGGGAGGGGTGGAGACAGAGTCCTTGTGTTGCAGCGGGGGATTAATAAGAACCAAAAAGAAAAGAAGACCAAAGCATCCACACCAAGCCGTACATTCCTCTGAATGTTTGCTGCTCTTTAGTCCAGCCCAAGCCAAGCTCACACAAGACTCCGCTCTCCTTCTAGCCCTTCGTCTCTCTTCTCCAAGTGTTCGTTCCTTTCCGTCCGAGTCGAGCTCCTTGGTGGCGGGTAGAAAAGTGGTGGTGACGCGTGGGCGCTGGGGGTCAGATCAAAGGGAGGTCTCCAGGCTGTGTAGGGGGCTCCCTGGGGCCGAGGGGGTTCCTGATTTGGGGCCCTCTGGGAGGAGGTGGTTACTGCTCTCCACAGCGTTATTGTTCTGGTTTGGGGAGGGCGAGACCGGAGTGGCCGGGGCGACGGTGGTGGGCGAGGGCGAGGGTGAGGGCGGCGTGGGCGTGGCGTTGCGGGGGCTGGCCGAGTTGCGCTTGGTGGGAGCGTCGTCCTCCGCGTCGGTGTCGTCTATCAGGGGAATATGGGGCTCAGAGTCCTCTATCCGAAATTCTGGGTGGGTCATGAAGTTGTGGATTGATGTTCGCGACTCGGGCTTCTCCAGCCCCTCATAGAGGGAGATGGAGCTGCGGAATGCATTCACCACCCGGATCTGGAGGGAGGGAGGGAGAAGGGACAGGGAGCAGGCGTTCAGTCACGGTCACGACAGATTCATGCGCGTTTGAATTTTGACACCTGGATGACAACACAGATAAAAACTGAGGGCGCAGGTTTTACTGGGTCAATGATAAGTGAGTTTTAGGGGCAAAAAACTATCAGTGAAGGGGAAAACTCTCGTGCAGGTGTGCAGTTATTTAATACCAGTTAACTGTAAGTCCACTTACCCATTTTACAATATGTAAGCCTTAAAACCACCTGAGAGTTCACACTAGTCTGACTCAAAAGTGGAAACAGGAAGTAATAGTCTTCAGTTAGTTAGTCATCTTAGTTTCACTTCTGTGTCACTCCCTTTTTTCCCAAGTAACCCTCTGTCCTGCATAATTATTTATTCTGGAGTTTCCAAAACTGAGACATGTCACTGAATTTAAAGGGACAGTGTGTGATTTTAAAAGTGGGGTTGCATGAAGTACTTATCTATAATCTGCAGTTTACCTACAGTAGATGGTTGGCCCATAGCTTATTTCGAATATTTTCACCACTACAGCCATCTATTATAACCTCTTCAAAGCCTCCAGACGCCTTTGACAAAAACAGTTATTTTACCTTTATAAACCACCTTTATAAAGTTGAACAAAAACACAAACTAACTGATTGATCGAGGTTTTGTTCTGTCAGGTAAACTTCTGTCAGTGGCTTTGAAGAGAGCACAGCTGGATAAAACTAAATTGATGGAATAAGTTTTGCTGCGTCCCAGTCCACCATCTACTGCAGCTAGTACACTGACTAAATGTAAGCACCTCATGTAACCCAACTCTCATCCATTTAAAACTGTTGGGGAAAACTTGCTACTTTTGATTAAAAAATACTTCAGTATGCATTAGAGTATGACCATAAAGAGCCAGTTCAGACGGCTGTGTGGGTTCAAATAAGTGTTTTTAGAAAGATAGAAAACTTGAATTGTGTCTGGGGGAAACAAACCTGATACTCGACTTGTAGAAAACTATTCTTAAAATTCAGCCAATGTCTTTAAAACTATACAAACCAGTGTCAAAAACGATGCAATGTATGTTTTTTTTTTTTTTTTGTGAGTACAGTGGTAGTATGTCACAAAACACTTGGTAGAGCCCCGTGTCTGATAAATCAAAATGCAAGAGAAAACCAAGAGACGAGAGAATGCCGTTCTTTAGACAAGAACACATTCAAAAGAGAAAAAAAGGACAGAGGCTGGACACGAGAGTTTACTTTTGTTGGACATGCTCAGGACAGAGTGAGGAGAGAGAAAGACAGGCAGAGACAGGGAGGGAGAGAGAGAGAGAGAGAGAGGAGAGAGAGACAGACAGAGAGAGAGAGAGAGGGGTGGTCAGTTACAGCATATGTTTGTGGAGTAAAAACAAAAAAAGCAGCGGCAGCCAAGCATGTCTACAAGCTGGTATACATGTCAAAAACAGCACAAAGAGAAAAAACTCACAAACGAGACCAGAGACTTTGAACCCATGCAGAGCGCGGCGCTACCTTGTGTTCAATGGTAGTAAACCTTTGAGTATAGCCCATGACACATTTCACAGAATCTAAAGAAGAATATGTGGGGAGTCAGTGGTATTCATTCTTTTCTGGCAACACATTGCCAGGTGGACACATTCTGCCAACAGACAGGTATTCACATAGAAAAGACTTCAAGAAAAGCAACCTGGGAAGGAAAGGGTCAGAGGTTAGAAGGGAAGCACCCGTCAGGTCCGAGGGTTCCCACCTGGGACAGAGACCTCCGGCATTGCATAATTTTGTCAGGGGAAAACATTGTATCTGTTGTAAATGTGTCTGGGAAAGTCCCACATGTTTACATTCAACAGCACAGTCATTTATTCCATTAAGCTCCTCTCGTGACATCTGTTAGACATTTAAAATCCCCTGCTGGTCGGATGGTCTGCCTGGGAAGATCTGAAAGAGAAAAAGAGTCAGCAGCCGCACACTTCTTTGTAAGAGCACGGTCAACTGGAAGGTCTTTGGAAATACAACCATCACATGATCCGTGTCCGAGCTTTAACACTCGATGGACAACTGCCATGAAGGCCGTCACGCCCACAGACTGAATGAAGGAAGTGGAGCAGCCACCAGGTTTAAAGAAATGTCTTAAACCTGCATTCTTTCTAATGGCCAGCAAGGGGCGACTCTACTGGTTACAAACAGACGCTTGATTGTATAGGAGCCTATGAGAAAATTAGCCTGTAAACTAATCATTTTTTAACAAAAGGTTTTTACTGACATAACTGCACTGTCACTTTTACTCTCATTTTAATACAATTTCATATTTTAACTTCATTTTATGTTTTATGTCCATTTATCAGATTTTTTTCTCTCTGATTTTGAGTTTTTTTTTTTTTTTTTTTTAATCATCTTGTTTGTTTTTCTGCCCTTTCTCATGATGCTTTTGAAATATGTGTAAAGCACTTTGAATTTCTTTGTTAATGAAATGTCCTGTGTACTTTGTTCCCCATGTCTTACATGCAGCTTGGGTTTAATTGGTGACTCTAAACTGCCCATACGGGTGAGGGCCAGTGTGAATGATTGTCTGTCTCTATGTGTCGGCTCTGCGAAAGACTTACAACCTCACCAGGGCGTACCCTGCCACCCAATGTCAGCTGTGATGGCAACCACATTAAAAAAAGTTCACATTAAAACAGTTAAGGAAAATGAATGAATGGACATAAACTTGCTGTTCCAAGTTTGTGGTTTCAATCTTTACATTTCAGTCTGTTTTAAATCAGCATGATTTTCATCTGTAAATATGTTTTTTTCTGGGTTGTTTCTAAATGTTATACCATCATTCTGGATTCAACTGGCTAATCAAGCTGGCTAGCTTTTTTTCAACTTTGCTGAGATAATATCAAACAAACAAACATGCCAGGGGGAACTCAAGGTTGTAAAATAGATACAAATACATCAATTAAGCGCCGATGGGTGATTCCACAGAAGCATTTTCCACTTCTTAAATACAAAATTTGGTTAGCCCCTTTCAAAACTATGCAGAGTTGCGGACACACCAACAAGCTGTCATATGAACAGCAGCTGCTCACAGGGTGCCATTGGAGCCTCTCCCTTGCCACCCCCTCTCTTCACACACCCTCTCTTTTCACAACAAACTCTCAGAAAAAAGCCACGGCTGGAGGAGAAAAGGTCATTATTTCACTGACTGACAAGACACCCACTGACACTCAGAGACATTTTCTCACCGTGTCATGGTTTGTCTACTGTTTTGGGCCGTGATCATGGGCATATACTCAAAACATTTACCCGGCTAGGGACTAGAGAGCTGCGACACAGACCCATGGGTGCTACAGGGGCACAGAGCGGACTGAGGCAGCTGCAGACAAACCTGGTGACGGTCAATCCTGAATATCGTTTTTGTCAAATAGTAAACACACATCACCCCCCCACCACCCCTGGTAACACCTTTTCATTTGTGAGACCAAAGCAGAAGCAGAACAGAAAACATGATGACACAGAGAAAAACACCTGGACACTAGAAGCGACCTGGTTACAGGGTACATATATATACAGCAGTGTTATCGAAGCAATATGGAAGATGTATTTTTGGTGTCTTTTTTTTTTTGTTTTTTGAAGAAAACAGGGGGGGACATTAGGAGAGGCATGAGAGAGTAAAAGTGTCAACGTTAGGTGAGAAGAAGAGTGGAGGAGCAAGATGTTAGAAGAACAGAAGAGATAAAAGTCTCATGCACTAGAGGAGAACACGCACTCACACCCCACAGTGGCAGAAGCGGTGTTGGCGGCAGTGGCAGTAGTGGTAGTAGTAGAAAAGGCTACATGTGTAGGGCTAGAAACATTGGTTACATCGTGCTGTTGTTGGCTGGAGTTGGAGGCCTGCCGCCTTAGAGCCCCCTGAAAGGAAGTTCCACTCTGGAACGCACTCACTACATCCATCTGCAAAGAATCAGACAGCGTGACAGGAGAAAAGCCCAGAGGAAATAAAACACAACACAGCCAGAGGAGAGAGAAAAGAGAGAAAAAATAAAGAAAAGGCACCAGTAACCATAGAGAAAATGTCACTTGGAAATTGGATTTAGGCATTGCGTTAAAAGAGAGAGGGAAAAAGGGCGATGTTGGGTTTAAAGGCACTGATCGGAGGGAGCTCTGACCTCACTTTCACTCTTTTCTCTGCAGAATCCTTCCATACTTCCAGCTTTAGCCATGCCAATATTCTTTGAACATTCAGCTGTTCTATTGTGCTTCCCATCCAATCCAAATGCTTCACATCAGTACCTTCAAACTAGTCGTGTTTTAGCAGATAGACTCAGACAGAGTCAGAAATAGGCATAGGAACCTGCTTCAGCTCAGAAGCAAAACAGAAAAATTAGGTTTGTTTTTAGGCCACAAGCCATTCTTTAAGAATGCCGAGAGAGAGAGAACAGAACATAGATTTTAAGCTGGAGGAGCAATAGAGAGTTAAAGGGTTTATGGCTTTTGATTCCCGTGGTGTTGGCTGCCGTGCTCGGTGGTACACAGGAAGTAACCCGGATCGTTACCTGAGTCTGGATGCGATTGAGGCCTCGGAACCAGAGGATCTGGCCTCGGCGGAGCTCCCGTTCAGCGTGGTCGATCTCTTCATTGTCGTCCAGCTCCTCCAGCTCCTCGTCTGGGATTTCCTCTTTCTGGGTGCCGTGGCCCGCCGTTTTCAGGAATTTTAAGCGACTGGTGGGTATCGAAGAGATTACCTAGAAGACATCAGGATTTACATGAGCAGCCCTGGCTTATGATAATGCCACGCTTATCACAGGATGGCAAAGTGGCATTTCATTATGGCAGAATGAGCCACGTTTCTCTGAGTATCACAGACATTAGGCAGCCAGTGACCCTGAAAATTAGCTGCCCCTGTCAGAGCTCGATGTCAAACAGTGAGTTTGACGTCATTTGGTTCACTCCCATTGTGAAGATACAGACTGAACAGCTCTAACCACACCTGAGTTCCTAAAGCTGATGACGTTGGAAGTAATTTTAAATAAAGCTATAAAAACACATGAGAAATAAAAGAGCTCTGGCTCAGAAGTACTGAGATTTCCCTGTGTGTATGTTTATGATGCACATGAATGTTTCAAATTGGGTATGAATATGTTAAAATAACATTTGATCTTTCCAGAGTACAGTGAAAAAAAAAAAATCAGATCCATGATAATCAATATTCGTAATATAATAGGTCAATCAGGGAGTGGAAAGAGTAGGAAGAGGGAAAAATTGATTGAAAAAGATTCCATGATAATATAGTGAAATAAATTCAGATGGCCACATAAAAATGGCTGAATCACTACACCATATAATTTGTTTATAATTTACGTCATATTTATTTGGAATTAGATTGTTCACCCATCTCTTCCAGCAGTAGAATAAGCTGTACTGTGCCACCTCCCTGGCTATATAAATCACCCACTACCCCAACTCCAACACAGGGGGGCAGTGTCATATCATATTTTATGTCTGTGGCCAACTGAAGGTGAAGCTGAGCTGCAGTCACATCATACCTGTCCCCACAGCAGAGAGCCAAAGCCTAAGAAAGTACACCACAGCCACTGGTCGAGGGTCAGAGCCACGCAGCTGAACGGCTTCCCACCAAACTGCACTATGACGAACTGGAGGGGGCAGGAGGAGAGGCGGAATTAATGAGAGAGCAAACTTTTAGATTTAACATTTGCAGGTTGCATGAGTCACCAAGCACATTTACAAAAAACACATCACAGTAAGCAGCATTAGTCTCCAGTCTACTTTACCTGGATAATGAAGGTACCAAAGACAATACTACAGAAGATAAGGTTGTTGAAGATGCCTTCAAAGACATTCCTTTCCCCATGGATCTTGCGGGCATTAATCTCATTGAAAAGCTGCATCAATACAAAGGTATTGAAGACAATGGTGTAGTGTTCAGAGGGCGGGGCGTGGAGGGGTGCGTCCCTGCCGCTGTCAATATCGAACAATTTCTCTCCTGCAGGAACAGGAGGAGACTCCATGTTAAGCCAAACAGACAAAATCAGCCAAGAAACACAAAGCTAGTCGGCCAATTTAGATTCTTACCAGCAAAGAGTAGCGTAAAGATGATGATGAGCTGGAACACGCCCTGACCCAAGATGTTCTTCATCATGGTGCGAGAGATGAGAGGCTTGTTGCGGCCATATGGCTTCCTTAGCAGCAGGGCTTCTGTAGGGGGCTCTGTGGCCAGGGCTAGTGAAGCAAAGGTGTCCATGATGAGGTTGACCCATAACATCTGCACCGCCTTCAGTGGAGAGTCCTGGAGGCAAAGAGAGGCACAGCAAATTAGGTTGAAATGAGGGGGAAAGAGTAAGAGATAAAAATAACCCACCTAGCCCTGTCACACACACACTGGAACATCTCAAATAACGGCAAAAATTCTTCTAGTCTTTTAGAGATAACTGACATGAACTAAATTGCATGTGGAAAACAAATTATGCCTTTGTCTGAAGCTCAACAGATACACCGAAATGATAAAATTATGAAGAGTTATAGTTACAGGAGTTATGGAAATTGAGACAATTAGGTCTAAGAAATACATTTAAATCACTGTATGAGGCTGCACAGCAAAGAACAGGCTGACTGCAAAAGACAGACATTTAATAGATAATTAAGGAATTTAAAAAGTGCTGATAATTTGCATTTTGTGAGGAAATTAAAGGTAGAATAAGTACAGCCTAAACAAACCTAATTTTTTGAAGGTGCAAAGCACGTTTCTATATTTTCAAAGTATATCAGACCCTGTTGGATCTCCGCAGGGATAAGATGAACTGAAAACTTAATTCATTTGAGATAAAACTTTGGTTATTTCAGTCTGTTTAGTCAAAGTGTGAACTAGCAAATGCAATCTTTTGCAGTTAAACACCCCCACAGCCGACTGGCAAGTATAAAAGGAATGTTTCTCTATAAAAAAAAAAAAAAAGAAAGAAAGAAAATTATATACTTTTTCATAGCTAGAAACTGTAAAAACAAATTTTCTTGTTGGACTTAAATTTATGATGGTGCCTTAATGAATCATGGGTGACTAGTGCTTCTGACACTAGTGCCACCTGTAACCAATCTAAGCATAAAAAAGTGATACTGTCACGTGATGACCATTTTATTCTACACTTGCCATTAACTTCTTTGTGCCAAAAATAAACCACTTAAAGCCTGTAAAAAAAAACATTCAATTCATGAATGTTATGTGTTTTTTTATGTGAACAGTCACATCAAAACATTTCAGCAAAGCTTCCACCAAACTGCAGGCTGTTTATTCAGAGCAGAGAGGATCGGACAAGAGGGTAAACATAGAGGTTGTAAAACTGTAAATGGTTCAATGTGTATAACGTGGAGCTCTGATTTTTTTCTCCTCAATATTGATTTAACCTGTGGGTACTTTGATAAATGTTGTGGAAATGGATTTAAATTTAAACATTTATGTTTGGAGAATAAATTCTCTAAGAAATTAAACTTGCATTTTTTCCTTTCATTACATAACAGTATTTTGCAGCACAAAGGGTATTTAGAGCTCTCCCTACTTCTGGTCATGACTGTGCTGTTTCTGTAGAGGTGCAGGAGGATAAAATCACTGCATTAGGCTGCTGAGCAATGTTTAGTTTAATGAATATGCCTTAATGACCCAGCAAAAAAAGAAACACAAGGTAGGTGAAGGTGAACTGCATGTTTCTATCAGACTCGCATTGCTGGATTATATACGGTAAAACACCTTGTTTTTATCATTGTGTTGGTGCTTACCTGTGTGATGCAGGCCCCTGTAAATGCTACGATGACAGCCACCACATTGACAGTGAGCTGGAACTGGAGGAACTTGGAGATGCTATCGTAGACGTTGCGTCCCCACATGACGGCCTTGACAATGCTGGAGAAATTGTCGTCGGTCAGGATGATGTCAGATGCCTCCTTGGCTACGTCTGTGCCAGCAATACCCTGGAGATAAAATCAGACTATTAAGAATCTGCATGCATTTGATGACAAAACTTTTAACAGGCTCATATTTCTAAATCACCAGTATGACTATGAAGTACCTGTTATTGACCTATAGTCTAAACAGAAGGAAAACTCACCATAGCGAAGCCAACATCAGCTTTCTTCAAGGCCGGACCATCATTGGTACCATCTCCTGTCACTGCTACTACTTGTCTTTGTTCTATCACCGTGCTGTCAATGATACCTGGAAAAGTAAAAGAATATGCAAAGTTGGAACAAACAAGGAGAAACAAAATATTTTTCAAACACACCAGAATCACACCAGATTAACATAAGTACCTTTCACTAAGGTGTGTTTGTCTGTGGGGGAAGAGCGAGCCAGTACTCGTAGTTTGGGCCAGATCTTGTCAATGCGTTCTTGTTCAATCTAGAAACATGAGAGAAAATCCTAATAGCATCCCAGCACTACATTTTCAACAGCCTCTGAGGTACAGGATTAAGCTGAGGCCCACCTCTCCTTTTTCATTGCGTATCCTTCGGTTGAACTCTTTGCCCTCCAGGCAGATGAAGTCGTCTCCAGGCTGGAGGATGCCGCATTTGGTGGCGATGGCTCGGGCTGTGTTGATGTTGTCCCCAGTTACCATCCGCACTGTAATACCAGCACGCTGGCATTTCCTGATGGCGTCTGGGACCTGAGGTAAAAAAGGAAACACATATGAATGAGGAAGTACATGTTTTGCATATGAATGCGGGTATCAAAATTTGAGTTCAGGTATTCCCTCTTTTACTAAGTGTTACTAAGGTTTATATTAATGCATAAACTGTATGCTGAAGTCTGACTGTATCAGTAAAGCTTATTTCAATCCAGTGACATGGTGAATGTTTGCTACCTGCCCAGCACAAAACAGCCACAGTAAACAAGTGAGTGAAGAAGAAAGCTGATCATCCAGCAAGCTCATAACCCAGTTCTATTTCTAACATCCATTTAGCTGTCTCACTGTGGAACCGCTCCCTCAAAGGCCTTAATATCATAACTCCTGTATTCGTTCTGTATTAGATGCCTGCACCAAAGTGGAGCCACTCCCATGTTTATAAATGGCTGATACAGCATCTCCTGTCATTCAGTTTTCTTGCTTTACTCAGAAAGCCGGTGTGCTCAACAGTCCACTGGTGCAGGCTGACCCATTAAGCTGCCGGTATGCTTCTTAAGGAAAGACTGTTGGGTGCTCAGAAAGCTTCCCTGCCCCCCAGCACCTTTCTGATGTCAGAAACATTAATACAAAGAAGTACATTTAAACGTGAGTATATAAATATAAAATTAGATTTGAAATAAAGAAAATGCAAAAATCAATTCACAAAATAACAAGGTCAATATAACAAACAAATGGTAAGATTAAATGGGGTTGGGGAGTGTAAAGGTTTATAAATCAAAGACCAAATTAATACAGAAATATCAATTGTCACATAAAATACATATCTATATATCTTAAACTTATTTTTAATATTATTTTTGGCACATTTAATAACATATTCCTTTATTAAACGAGTCATTTATTCATGTACTTAGGCAGCTTCTGTCCTTCATGCCTAACACCATCCAAACTGTTCTGCTAATGGCACTCGGATCTGTAAAGTTTGTTTGTGATATTCACATTCTTTAGTGTCCCTACGAGCAAGTTGCATTTCTGTTCTGAATTCTTCCCCAAATCAATTGCATTTTAGTTCATATATGAAAAGAATTTCTCTCTAACAGTTTGAATTAGACACCAACATGTGATGTCACCGCATGCTGATCCTAGCAAGTGTCGTCACTTACCTCGGGCCTCACTGGGTCTTCAATGCCCACCACGCTGATGCAGGTCAGTCCGGTGAGGATGTCGTTTTCGTTGTCCCAGTCAGGCTCCCCCTCAGAGGTGGGGAAATCTCTATATGCAAGGCAGATGGTCCTCAGGCCCTCGGAGGCCATGGGCTCGATGACTTTCTTCACCATGTCTTCTCTGTCCCGAGGGCGAAACACCTTAGGCTCGCCATTTGCTGTCAGGATTTTATAGCACCTGGGAGGTGAAACAGGAATATTAATATTACAATCTGATATTAATTTATAAGTGTAGAGAGGAGGGTAAAAAGAGAACAAGGTCTAGGAGGGCAAAATATCCAGATGAAGACAGGCTTTAAAAGAGATAACTGAGAATTATGGATGAAGGAGGAGATAGGTGCAGAATTGTAAGTGGTGAAAATAATTGAGCTGAGATATGAGAAGGGTTGAGGGCAGACGAGAAGACAAAGTGTTTGAATGGTGAGCTGCTGTAGTAAGAAGTCACACTAAGCTCTCTGTGGGTTAAAAAGAAGCCTGCTTGGTTAAGAGGCTTACAGAGTTGTTACCGGCTCATTTTCTCAGCGCCTGTTTTTAAGTCGCAAAGTAAGGGGCTTGGGTGGGATGCACTTGAACTTCTTAGCTGCTTAAGCCATTACACATATCATTTACTGCAAAGTCTGGCCAGCTGGAACAAATAAAAAAAAACTGCAGAATAACCTTTAACTAAACTGAATTATTTATGTGGTCAGAACTGATCATGCTTTATGCACAGCAGTGCATCTCTCTTCAATATCAAAATCAAAGATAACACATATAATATGACATGAAGACAAAGATAAAAATATTTTTCTTACTTTTTTAGGAGAATTTCTGAGGCTCCTTTGCTGAACATACGGTAGCTGCCATCAGCCATCTTCAACACAGTGCTCATAGACTTGCGGACTGAGTTGAAGGTGTAGACTTTGTACAGTTTCTCCTCAGGGATCTCGTTTCGTATGGTTTGGTAGTCCCGCTTCAGGTCGTTTGAAAAGCCAAGCAAGGCACATTCGGTCTTGTTGCCCACTTGCCGTGGCAGGCCGCCTTCTTTCTCTGGAGGCTGGAGGAAAAGGTGGAAAAACTGTTTACTTAGTTCCTAATCCCAAATACATGAAAATGAAATATTACGACTTGCATAGCTTATTTGAAAGAAATGCTGCCTTTCTCATGCCTACCATGATCTTAGTAGTGTAGGCGCAATTGACTGCGATGCCCAGAATCAGCATGTCTAAGATGGAGGAGGGGATGTTCTCTGGTTCAGGGACTTTCTTGTAGTGCTTTTCAGCGACGTAGGCCTGCACCACAGTCATGCGGTTCATGGTGAGTGTTCCAGTCTTGTCAGAGCAGATGGCTGTAGCATTGCCCATGGTCTCACAGGCATCCAAATGACGCACCAGGTTGTTGTCCTTCATCATTTTCTGTAGAACAGTATAATCAAATGATTAAATAAGACTATGCTGAAATTTAACATTAAGTATTTTGTGATGGACACAAGTTTAACCTTAAGGCACAGAATAGTTTGGAGGCTACACGACCGAAATTAATATTTCCTTGATTGGATAAAGCCCTCTGTTGGCAACCAACTTTAGCAGAGGGGATCATAGCTTGGCTTTAAGGTATCAGTTAGCCAAGTCTCCTTGTCTTAACAGCCTGGCCTGCAAGGTTTAATAGGCTAAAGTGTAAGCTGGTCAGAACTGGCCACAGCTCACTTGGCTAGGAGACTTTACCTTAACAGAGTATGCCAGGGAGATTGTTACAGCAAGTGGCAGGCCTTCGGGAACAGCCACCACCAGAACAGTGACGCCAATGATGAAGAATTTGACAAAGAACTGAATGTAAATGGGCGTGCAGTCCTTAACCCAGGGCAGATTCTGGATCCAGAAGGTGTCTACTACAAACAGCACCACCAGGATGATGACAGTGATAGCTGACATGACCAGTCCTGAGGGCAGGGAGAGAGAGAGAGAGAGAATTAGGATGATCAATCAATCATATGGATGTCACTTACCAACATGTTACTTATAAATGGAAATGCACTGATTGATCAGACGGTTTTCAGCTTGATTGGCCGTGACTGGCAGATCGATCTCAGGTATTGTCAATTCTGTCACGGTCACATTTGCACACAATTTATTTTATCACAGACAAAGAGTGTGTTGCCAACTTGGTAAGTTTGTTTTAGTTTCAGCAACTTTTAGACCCTTTGAGACTACAGTGACAACTTATTCCAACAATCAGAGAAAAATTCAAATCAAGTTAAAAATATGTTATTTTGCAATTCATTCCATGCAGCTCATAGTAATCTCAGTGACCAGTTCTTCTGGCCACAGCAAAGGGTTGCTTCCTTCCCTCTCACACAGCACATAGTCTGTAGGAGTGAGGAGGCAGGAGAACAATGTTCAACACAAGTGGGAGGCAATTAAATAGTGATTTATAAATAAAGTATACAAAACATAGTTTTAGATGGATAATAAATACCTGGTATCAAATATTTTCTCCGATTCTGTGACTTATAAATAATTATTTAAGCATGTATAGATCTGTTGCACCTTTTCTATTCCAGGAAGGTAAAAAAAATGCTTATTTGTTTTCAGTTTGGTTTTAGTTAGCGTTGTAAGTTTAAAAAAAAGAAAAAGAAAAAAGAAATTGGCAGGTCAAGCCCTCAAAGAAAAAGTAATCAGCCAAGAAAACTGCAGTCTGTATCCACCTGTTCACTCCTGTTCAACATAATAATAATAAAATAAACACTTTTGAATTTGGCAGGCAGACAATAAAATCAGTGAGAATTAATGGGATACATGAGGAGAAGCACATGGCATTCAGGTGTACCAGAGGTGATTTTGTCCAACTCACCTGCTTTGCCAATCTGTACAGCTAGTTTAGTCAGTTTGCCCTGGAGAACAGACTTCTCTTTCTTTGGCAGGTTGGCCTTCTTCTTCTCCTCTGCATCACCTCCCTCGTCACTGTTCAGTGGCTGCATTTCCATTGCAGCACCATCCTGTGCTTTAGCTGCGGCAAAGAACAAGAACACAGTTGTAAAAAAGAGACAGCCTGACAGTGTGTTCACTATCTTCATATTCAAACAGCTTCCAGGATTTATGGAAAGAGCAGCAAACCAGCCGAGCAGTTGTAACAAATCAGCATGACCCAAAGAACACACAAGAGCTGCAGTCTTCAATCAGACACCACATGAAACCTTTGGATTTGCCTACATTTGCAAGACCTGAAATATAAATGCCATTACACCAGTGAATTAATGAACTGTATGTGAATAAATAGAAAGCATCCTCTTACTTAGGTGAGACAAAACTTTAAATATTTTGAACTTATATACCCCCATTATATTTGTTATGAAGAATAAGTTGATCAGCAGGTCTGGACAAGATATGATCACAAAGTTAGTTGTAGTAGTTTATCCGATTTAGCAAATAACAGCCACAGCAGGTTGCTTTAGATCAGCATGACATAATACTGGTTCGCATGTAACTCAATTATTCACTATATTCAAGATAACAAATTAAATGAAAAATGACTTCCGAGAGCGAAAGAGCTGTCACATCACTCAAAATTTTAGCATGCTTTTTTTTTTGGCTTCCCTTTTATCCGTGGAACTTGGGAAATGTCACTGTAATTATGTTTGCAGTGATCTGCCTGCACAGTAATTAGCTGGAAGATTTGGAAGTGTAATTACCATACTCCCACCCAGAGATTTAAAGAACAGGTTAACTAGCTAGTAGCACTGGGATGTGTCCGAGGAATCACCTCCTCCTTCGACAGCAGCCGCAGCCGCTGTTGCCAGTTAAGTTCTCATAAATCTTCTTTCATCTCTTCCTCAACATCCCTCCGGACCCCCTCCCCTCCCTTTGCGTGCTGTACTGACAGGAATCCCAAACCCACGTCTAACCAGGTAACCTTGGAAACGCAAAGCCCCTAATGGCAAAGGAGGGAAGAGAGGCAGCCGGCGGGCCAGCAGGGACTGGTCTCCGTCGTGTCACTCACCACGATAAAATCATTAGCTCTGCTGGGCACTGGCGCTACCGCTGCTGCTGCAGGACAACTGTCACTTTTCCAGGTCTCTCAATTTTGCTTTTATAATTTCCATTTTAGGGTGCGTTTTCTGCACTTCTGCTTATTATAAACACAGATGGAGCATGTCTAATATGTAAAGGCTAAAATCTGTGCTTACTATAGTGTGTATATTAGCATGGTGCTTTGTGTCAATGTATGTAGCCTAAAGATGAGGGACATCAACTCTGGGCTACTGCAGCTGCTGTGGACTGTGGCTTGTTCTGCTCTTACATGGCCTGTGTAATCTCAGTCTAAAGGATTACTGTTGATTCCTGGCAGGCAGAGGGAATCTGTGCACCAGGGACTAGCGCCAGGGTTGTGGTCACAGACCCAAGCACAACTGATCATAGTGTCCCAGCAGGATGACAAGCCTGGCTAGCTGGCTGAGCTACCAGCTAAACAGCCTCATTATCATTGTTGTCAGTCTGAAATTGTGCAAGTCTTACAGTTTGACTGTGAACAGTTCAGATTGGGACATCAATGGAAATCAAATTGTGGGGGCCTAAGGGAGAGTCGGAGAGAGAGATGGGTGGGAAAGCAGATGTTCTGGCCCCAGAATTGTTGCATGGCTTTAATCTCCTCATCACTAATCGCTATAACTGGATTCAGTAGCACCTGCTGCTCAAAGCGCAATGTGCCAGGGAAGGACGAGAAAAGAGGAGATAGAGACAGGAGGGAGGGCCAGACAGTGCAATGGATGGGCAAGAACAGCGAGTACAAAGAATGAACTGAGGGGTCAAAATATGCAACCCCTAAATACTACAATAAAACCACTGCTGCTAATTATTCAATTTAATTCAATTCAAGTTTATAATATCACAACTGGTTATACAGGTATAACCAGTAATTAAATGCTTAGGTTCAGATGCATGCAAACTGATGCTATGACCAACATAAAGTGCTGTTAAATGGGTGGAGACATATTGAGGAAGCTACAGCCTAATACATAATGGCAGGTACTTAGCTCCAAGCCAGCTGTGGATGGTTGTGTGAGTGTGTGTATGTGTGTGTGTGTGGGCAAGCAACTTACCTTTCTTACGATTTTCCACAGAGCCATCCTGCTTCTTGTCTGTGGAAAATCGAAAGTGGGGTCAGTGGTAATAAGTGTAAAACAAGAGTAAGAAAGGAATTGAAGCTGCTGTACAACTGTGCCTTGGTGCTGGGCATCTTTAAGCACCACAGAGGTGAGGAGGGAGAAAAAAAGATTATGTTGACTTCAATAACTAAATTTATTAGTTTGAACATCAGTCACTGTAGATGCAGATAGATTCTGATGCTGTCAGTGTTTCTGTTGTTCGATTGAACCCCAGGGGTTCAGTGAGTCTGTCTCAGAGGTTCAACGGAGAGAGCAACCAGCAACTGCCCTCCAAACTGCAAATGTTTACCCTTTTTTTTTCTTAGGATGGCGAAGGCGTGACCCACGCGCACTAACCCACCCCACCACTGCCTTCACCCACCTAGGAAAAAAAAATTGTTCATTATCTTTTATTTAGTCTTTAAATGTTGCTAGTCATTTTAACTAAATTTATTTATAAATAATAAATTAAACAGTACTGATCTCAAGAATCCCCTACCAGAAGTGTGTTGACAATGATTTCCAGTTTGGTATAATCATCATTTTTCCTTTAGATATAGAATAGAAGACTTAATGTAGTAAATTGTTAAAAAAAAAAAATCTGCTTTTTTATAAAATATTTTGTGATTTTGAGATTTATCTGCCTTCAGCTTTTGCGGTGCTTTCAGTTAAACAGCTCCCAACCAAGAGGTTGTATTGCAGGCATTTTTTCCATAATTTTTTTCCAACAATGATGTGATGTAAGCCTGGAAAACACGAAACTAACACGAAGCAAAGATAGACTAACAGGGCTAAAGATCATTTTAAAAAGGATATCTAATAGTATCAACACTTTAAACAATAAGAAATAAAAATTCAAGAGCAATACATTCAAGATACTTATAGATTGCCAGTTTAAGCCTTTATACAACTCAGTCAAGCCAACAGCACTTTTCTGCACAGGCTCAACCCTTTCTGCTTTAATATATAAAACAGTCACAATGGAAGATGATGGAATCTTTATGCAAGATGCAAAACTGGTGGTAGAAAAATGAAAATGTCCATGCAAACAAGAACAGCAGAGAGGAAATAAGTCGTGGGGATACTAACTTTTTCTTTGCTTCTTCTTCTCCTCCTTCTCCTTCTTCTTTTCCTCCTCATCGTCGTCATCATCCTCATTGCTCCCAAGTAAAGTGAAGATAATTCCAGTTTGAGAGTTAACACCCACAGCAGTGACCACCATTTTCCCTGAGCCTTCCATTACATGGGTGCCTTTGGAAAGAGGAGGGAAATAAAATGTCAGTAAATACAGGAGTGAAGGAGAGAGTATCTACAGTTTCTGACTGTGATTTGTGCCATGTTTCCAAGATAATATACAACATATGTCTCTTGGTACTGGGTGGTAGCTTTAAACCTATACATATACAAATAACTAACATATTTGTTGTTTTGATTTTTTTTGTTTTGGCTCAGACTAAATGTTGAGCAAGATTCTTTTGCTTACTGAGAGGTGGTTTAACCAGGTTTTCAAGTGGCGTGTTCAGCCACACACAAGAAAGAGACAAAAAGTGCAAGTTTTTAAATGGAGGCAATAAACACAAAAGGAATGATGCGCTTGCAAGTAAAAAGAGAACGAAAAAGTCACTGATGCAAATATCCTCTAAACCTTTAATCAACAGCCTTTAATCAAAAGCCAATTGTCAGACTGGGTGAATTAATGGAAATCTGAGAGGCTACAACAGGGTTTCTCCAGAGATCCGAGTTTCCATCCCACTCAGAACCCAGAGAAATCTCATCGATTTATGCAGGAAAGGCAAATAACAGAAGAGAAAACAAGCTTAAGTCTGAATAGAAGATGACTGAAAAACAGAGCGAGAGACTGAAAAGTACAAAGCGTTTGAAAGTCCTGTTAATTAGAGGATGCCTTCCTTTCATTTGTGAGAGTGATGGCAGAAGGGATACAGCCTGTGCTAAGGGAAATCAAAAAGCAGTGGTGGTGGAGCCGTGTGTACACACACACACGCTCGCCCGCGTGCACACACACACACACAAACAGGAATCGGCTCTCTCTTGGAGGTGCTCCAGTAGAGAGCCAGATGAACTAAACAAAAATTGTTCCTCCACAATCCCTGCACACTTCTTCTGAGAAACTGAAAACCAAGCCATCAGACAGAACAAACACACTGTGGAGGAGATTTTGTGCACATGGACTCAGCAAACCTGAACCATTACAGTTTTATATCTGGGGAGTTTTGGATGGCTCATTGATTACACTGAGAGGAAGGGAAGGGACACTGAATTATTTTCTATTCTGATCCAGTTGGTCTCTAAAGCAGTGCAAAATAACATCACAACATGGAATATGCACCCTTCTCTAAAAAGCACAAGCAAATTATCATCGCAACAAGGGTTGTGTACGTAGTTGAATGCTGAACAATTCTGGGGGTTCAATTACTCTCAATCTGCAGCTGTAAAGGCTCATTTGTGAATAATCAGAACCTCGCTAAAAAAATAATTAGTGTTTTCCCCTGTTCTTAACTGATTGAAGTGAAATCTTTCAGCCGAGAAATGTCAGCGTCAAGACGAGGGATGGGATGATATACAATTTTAACAGTATGTTGGTAATTATTAATAACCAGAATAATGGGGAATATCCTTTTAATTAAATGATTAATAAGAAGGACCTTAGGATTTATGATTCTGTTACTAAAGGTAGATTGTTTTTAACTAAAAGGGGAATAAAAATATTTGTTTCTTCACATAATGCAAGGTAAAGGTCCAGTGTATTTAGGTGCCACTTTAAGAGTTTTAACACATGAAATTGTTATTGGGATCATTCTGTGACTCATGACTTTGGCGAGGGTAATGGTGACATTAAATTTTATCATGTCACATGCTTATTTAAGATAGAGCTGTCAAATGGCCTCAATGACAGTATGCCTCATGGGTCTATTTAAGTCTGAGAGGCCCTTAGACAGCAGATCAAATGTCAATTTAAAATCAAGGCACTTTATGAACATTATTGTTTTAATTTTTAGAATCCATTTTAAAGTAAGATTAGGGTCAGTTTCCCCATTAACCTCCATGTGCATATGACCAAATTTAAAAGTCTGTAAAAAATGAATTGCATTATGACGTGATAGAATTGTACAAGGGTTATCTTTCATTTAATTTTAATGAAGACTAGAGTCACATAAAGTCAGACTTTGAAGATGATGTGCATTGTATTATTTAAATTAAATCAGCTCCTGTGTTTTGCAGATGTCTAAAGAATGATCAATCACTTAACAGCGTGTTCAGACGTCTGGCAAAATAACACTCAGTCTCAAAAATCACAACCTTCAGTGTCTTCTAGTCATAACCAGCAAGGAGAGAGCATTCAAAAAAGAAAATTGAGGCTTCCCATTACCTGATAACAGCATTGGATCTTTTTCATGTGTTTTCTTGACATGGTCCGACTCCCCTGTGAGTGAGCTCTCATCGATCTTCAGATCGTTGCCTTGGATGAGGACGCCGTCGGCAGGCAAAAGGTCACCTGAAACACAGAGAAAAAACACGCCTTTAATTTGGAGGAACAATGGTGTAAAACAAATTAGTATTGTGCAATACATTTTTTATAAAGCCTGAATTACATGGTATATATCCTGAGCTTTCGCTATACATTGTATTGTCTTACCATATTTTACTTGTGCAATGTCCCCGACAACGATCTCAGCCACCGGAATTTGGATAACTTGTCCTCCACGGACAACAGTAAATTTCTGCTCCTGCTCGATGCGGCTCTGGAGGCCCCTAAACTGCTTCTCTTTACTCCAGTCGTTGAATGCCGTCACCAGCACCACACACATAACTGACAGAAGAATGGCGGCACCCTCGATCCAGCCCGCTTCAGCCTCGTTTTCATCCTCCACACCACCAGCTGCCTTTCCACAGTCTGCAGAGGCACAGGGCCAAATCTTAATACAAGTTCACCAACAACTCTCACATAAGTCATTGCAGCTTAACACATCATCCATCAGTCAGGCACAATGATATGCACAAAATGAGATAAATAAATGCGGTGTAAAACACTAATAAAACTGTGAATTTCATTTGGTTTTACCAGAAAATAAATTAACGGTTAAATGAGGCAGGGACAAGAAACTGACATTTGTTTTTGCATAAAACATGTTATCCAGGTCCAAACTGTTCAAATAAAACCCAGAACAATTTACAATAAAATAATACTAAAAGATTAGGAAAATGTAATGAAGTGCTGTTACTTACGTGTTCTTTCGGCATCCGGAGGTTTATAAAAAGAAAGGCCTAGTGAAACTATCGCTGCCACTTCTAAGATAATCAGTGTGACATCCTGTAGTGCTTCCCACACTAACTGTAAGAAAGTTTTGGGCTTTTTGGGCGGTATAAAATTTTGCCCAAACACTGTTTTCCGTTTCTCGATGTCTGTAGGCTGTCCACTTAGACCTGCAGAGGAAAAAAGAAAAGGACAAATGCATGTGTAAGATTTCATTTTAAATCAAAGTTGAAAATTAATTTTAGATTAAAAAACAATAAATGTTCACATAAAAAAAAAGAGTTGAAATAATGTAATTTAAACACAGAAGGAAGCAGTACTGTTAGAGTCAACCCTAACCAGCCCCCTGAGTACCTTTTGAGGGCAAAATTGGAGCAAATTCCACATAGAAAAGGTCAACTTTCATTCCAGGTCAAAAGTTCACTATATTGGCCGACATATTGATATTCTGTGAATTTTGCCCCTCTGCTATCAATCTCTAAAATCCCATATTGGTGACCTCTAATAACTGTACACATTCAATTCACAGATGGATAGCTAGTCTCAAAATAATAAAGCAATCTGACTGGGCCTCCAAAAACATTATCTCCAAAAAGAATTCGGCTTTCTGACCGAACACTGTGGAGGTGACAAAGCTGCACAACAATAGCACACATTCTCTGGACATGTCAAACATTTTCAGCTCTTTCAGGCTGCGAAAGAATGTGAGAACAGAGGTCAGATCTAATCCTGTAAACTGGCTTTTTAAAATACAATGAGCGGCTGAGCGGAGAGGTTGAATCAGCTTTACTCACAGGTGCTTATGTACACTACTGTCCTGTGATAGAGTCATCTCTCTGACACATCACACGTCTGGTTGGCCTGAGACCCATTCATCCATGTGCACAGGGAGCATTCTGCAGCCACCCATTCAAATGCCTCCACATTCAAGGCACAGTCATATATTCAAAAGGGCCCTCGCACATTTGATGATGCATGACAGTTTTTTGGTTCTATTCATGCCGACGGACTGTGTGTGGGTGGCTGCGTAGACTGGACGGAGCTGTGTGTGTGTGTGTTCAGAATTGGGGGCCAGGGAGGAGTGACTGTGTGAAACTGCCACTGACAGGCAAATGGGGCTGGGTGGGGGTTGTGGGTGAGAGTGCAAGGGACTGAGACTAATAAAGAGAGGACCTACTGACTGCTGAAGGGAAGCTGAACTCTAAATTTCAGTGTTTTAATAGGGAAAGGGATCAGTAGAGTCAATGTATGGACAGACAGAATAAAGGAAAGGCAAAACAAACACACACACACACACACACACACACACACACACACACACACACACACACACACACACACACACACACAC
>JAOWBC010000904.1:6492995-6516101 GCA_028566105.1 Hypoplectrus providencianus | reverse complement strand
ACACACACACACACACACACACACACACACACACACACACACACACACACACACACACACACACACACACAGAGTAGAGGTACAATGCAAATCATGACTCTACATTTGGATAATGGTTCTGTGCAGTGACAACAGCCCGGGGAGTTCATTTTTCATTAAAGAATGACACGTTTCTACATCAGAAATGCTGTCAAAATATACTGATGGTGGATACATAATGATGGAGACAGAGATAAATAATAAGAGGAGATAAACCGAATCATTTGTCAATTTTAAGCAAGAATTCAGCTGGTTCCAGCTTCTCAAATGTGAAGATTGGCTGGTTTTCTTTATCACATATGATGGTGAGTGAAATATCTTCTGGGGTAAGTGCTGGTAGAATAAAACAGCTGATATAAATTAATTTCCTTGGGCAACTTGTATTACTAACAGCCATTTTCATTGTTTTCAACAGCCAGAAAGTGTGAAAAAGGAAGGATTTGTTGTTGACTCAAATTCAAACTGTGTGGTGAATGCTTCAGTCAGGAAAAATAAACTAAGCCTATCATAGGGATATTTCATTAAAATCAATGTTCTACATGTTTCATTTAATATCTCATCAAAAATAAAGTGATTCCACTAACCAGATCCTGCAAAATAACATTCAATTCTGCTCTTCTCAGCACAACAGGGAAGCTATGAATGGCTCTTCGGAGACCAAAAATCATGTCAGTAAAATTGTATGAAACCACGACTGAACTGCTGAAACAAAACAGGAGAGGACATGAAGTTGTAAAGCATATAAAGCATGTGGCGTCCCCATTTTCCCCAACAGTGGTTACATCAGTAAAGTGACAGAGGATGACTTGCGAAGAACTGATTGTTGACAATGAAATCATTTGTAGAATATGTTAATAATAAAACAAATGTTTAATTGCATATCCAAGCACTTGATATCTAAATACTGTCTCACTGCCCTTATTGTTCTTGATTCATTTGCACTGCAATGCTGATCAATATGAGAGCACTGGAACAGCAATGATCAATTGATATTTTCTGATTTCCAAAAAATAACCCTTTCACCCAGTTTCATGACATTTTGAATGATGTATCTACCATTAGTAAAATGGGAACATTAAAAAAAAAAAAAGCAATGCAATGCTTTAGACACAGATTTCAAAGTCATCAGAATATAGACGACAATTATATTAAAACCCTTAAAACCCATGTAAAGGTTAAAAAATGTTCATCCTTCTTCTGTGAACTAAGAAGACTGGTGCATGTAGTGCACTATCATGAGTTTACTTCCAATTTAATTATAGCATAGGCTATTCATGTTTTCTACAAATGTAATAAGTAAATAATCCTTTATTAGGCCTACTAGTTACATTAATTGACATTACAACCAAACACTAAGAGAGACTTTTCGATAAGGGGGATGAGAGGAATGACAATGACTCACCACCACAGCACATTAAAAAAAGGTTATGGAGTTTATCCTGCATAACTGCCTGTTGCTGCTCCCTGGCTGTCTTTCACCGTCTGCTTAGATTCTCTGCGCCTCTAATGAAAACATGCTGACAGCTAATACCCCATTCAATTTTACACCACATTTTGCTTTTGCATTAGAGCAATAAAAACAAGTGACAGGGGACGATCAACACGTCATTCCTCCTTTGGATACACAAACAAAAAATAGGTTGGCCTTGGCCCCTCGCATCATTTTCACGCCCAGAGTGTGTCTCAAGTCAAGCAGCTAATCATTAACCATTTAATTTGGATGCTTGTCCCCAGCTGACCCCTCAGAGTACTGTCATTTCAGCCAGCAGCAAGGGGTCAAGGTAAGCCTTCACTCTGGGCCGGTCACAATTCAATGAAATAGGCTTACAATTTCTATTTTACTCCCTTCACATAACTAGGTTTAGGCAGACATGCCAGCACACCGTGTAAAACAAGACACCTCCACTGGATGAAGTGGATGGATGAAGAAGACCTAGTTGTAAGCAGGAACTCATGAGCTAACCCAGCATCATGGAACTGTACCAGCCTCTGTTCTGCACGTATATGCCTGCATCCATCTGCATGGTACCGTTCCATAGAAAGAAAATAGTTTCAACTCACGACATTGTTGTCTTGTGTAACCATGTCGTGATTTCTTGAAAGAGACATTGCTGTTGAGTGGTTCAAATACCTTGTTTTTGAGCACCACAGACTGAGAACCATCAAAGTTTCTTTATACTGGAGAGACGGCAGACATCTCTACAGCTGATATCTCAAACACTCGTCAACACACAAAAACAATCTAGTTTGATAAATAGCACTGTAGGTGAGGAAAAGAATGTGATTTTTGTGTTAGAGTAAACTCTTCTTTTAAAATTCATGCATACATCAACCCACCTTGCATGAACAAAAAAGGGGATCATCCACATTTCTCTGTCGTACTGCTGAAAGCAAACAGATAGGAACTCAAGATAACAGGAACTGCAAGTACGACGAGTTTAGTTTCCCTACATGCATCACTTTCTGACTGACAAAAGTGTGTCATGGCATGGCATTCATCTAAAGCTTACATAAAAACAGAAACATTACAGGTTACCTTGCAGCTCAGGAAACTGCCCTGTTCAAGTGGATTTACTTGCTAAACAGGTAAGTTAAATCAGATAAATTGTTATTTGTTACTTGTTGTTTACTTAACATTTTGATGTGTAAATCAGTAAAAGAGTGAAAGAAATTTACATTTTTAAAAGAGTTTATCCAACATCTAAGTATGTTTTCTTTGGTACTGTCCTGAATTTCCTGATGAGATTATTAGGGTTTGACCAAATGTATCCACTGGCTGGCAAGGAGCACACAGTAGAACCAGCTGCACCTTGAGAGGAAATAAAGCCCAAATACTGAAAGTGTGTGTTTGTTCACTTCCAGGAATGACATCTTTCACTTCTCATATGTTGATAAATAATGTTTTTCTACAAAATACTAAAATTATAGTTAAGGCCCTTAAAAAACAAAAAAAAGTAATAACTTCCCAATGCTCCTCGGCTATTTACACGTGATCAGGGCCTTTTGTTGCTGTTGCACATAAGCAGATTCTGTGCTAATGAGCACGGCTTTGCTCAACAAATGGAAAAATAGTGTGGCACCCTCATTAATATAGCATGATCATTTAAGTTCCCACGATAGTGTTAAATGGATATTTTCATTTTCAGGAAATGCATTTCGGAAATACAAGTGCAATAAATATCACCCAATTGAGGAAATCTGGGGAGAAAAAACACTGATTAAGATAATGCTACACCTGGCAAGCCACTGGAAGCTGGCTGGACTGTGAATTATGACCAAATGTCTACACGTTTTCAGTGTTGTGTATTTCATGGCCATGTCCAGGTATTTACTAAATACAAGAGAAAAACAAGAAACCAATTCTGCTCACAAATTACAGCTTTCAAACCAAAGATTACAAGTAGATCAGCATAGCACCTCAGCTCCACTCACTGACTAAAGCCCATCTAAGCACCTCATTTTCAATTCAGACATCAAGGCAAGCGATGCCAGCCCGGCAGAATTGCATAGCTTAAACTATCATTTAACAGTCTGAACCTTCCCACACTGAACGAGGGGGTGTGGCATCTGGAATGATAGATCCAGAGAGCCTGCTGCTTTTGTGAATTGCAGTCCAATTGTGCAAGCCTCTCAACCCACAGTCAATTGGATCAATAGGCTGGAACCCAAATATTTGACTACACTAAAATAGCAATCAACAGGAAATAACTGTGAAAGGGAAAAATAGGGGAACGCTGTCAATACTATTGATGTGAAGTGGCCTTGCCCATTTGATAAGACTCATTATGCGCAGGAAACAGAGAATCCCATTGGGAGAAAATAAATGCTGCTGTCAGGAGGACTTGCTGAAAATATTGATACTTCCATCTGATTTTCTTTTCCTTTTCAGTATTGTCTTATGCTGTGTTCCCACCACATGAGGCATATTAATTTGTGTGGTGTGATGTAATATAAAGCCAAAAGATGGAAGTAGGCATGAAGTCTGCAATGTTCATGGATTCAGTGCTAAAAATTCATTGAGCTGTGTTCACTTCCGGTGATATTACTAATCCAAACTGGATCTGCTGAGAATCCACAACAGGAACAAAGCAGCATTGATGGTTATCACAGCAATGAATGATGATTGCAGTAGCGTTTACACAGGTGCATCTTGTGGTTGGATTCCCATGAGTAAGGTAAAGTGAAATGTGAACACACCATCTCACCTCTGTTAGGACACTGGTTCCATAGAGAACTTCTCTTATGATGGTGTTCGTGGTCCCTTTAAGCTTGAAAGTGTACAAATGGTTTGGATGCCCAAAAGGAAACATGCCATTGCCTAAATACCAACATCTGGCTACACTTTGGAGGACAAAACTATGACCCAGAGCCATGACATTCAATGCTGAGAAAATGTGGTAAAAAACGGATGGGAATTTTATTATAACAACACTCCAGTGACTTAGTATTGCCCTTATAAACAGCTAGGGGACTCACGAGAGACGAATCTTTTAAAAAAATGGTCACAACTGGGGAAACACAGGCTAAGATGTCCTGACTCATTAAACAGGACCTTAAAGAAGATGTAGAACTGATGCAACAGCATTGTGTTCCATTGACCATTCAGCAAGCTCTGCCTACCAAGTGATTTTAAGGTGAATTTATCCAGCATACACATAGCCACCTACACTTCCCATAATGCTGCTCAATAGAGCCTTTACAATGGCCCTTCACAGCCTGGTAAGTACTGACAGAACCCAATGCCCCATGAACGTCATGCTGCTTACAGTTAAAATGTGTCATCTCCAAGCCTAAGCCAAGGTAATTTTTTCACAGGCTTGAAAGAAAGCTTCTACAAGCCACAGAGACATTATACAACCATTTTCCCAAGATGAGTAGTACTCCCCATGACAATTTGATGTGTAAAACCAATGCGGTGTTCCCCTTTGAATGTTGCTAACATTTATATAACAGACTACTCAACTGAAAACAGAACAGAGGCGAAACTGAAACTGGTACTTATTTCATCAAAGTTACTAGTGAAGCAGCGAAAGAAATCTAAAATCTAAAAAAACTGTCTGCACGCACAGAGGAAATGAACTCATTCAAATAACAGCAGGCCGAGTACCAGAGCTTCAGGTACTGGTGAGCTCTCTCTTTCCACTACACAAGGGGATCCTCACCACTATGGCAACAGGATTTGCATAGCATGAAACCAAAACTAGAAAGAGACTTGTTAAGATATATAGCTTGTGATCATTTTCTATCTGTAATTAAAGCTTTATCTTTTATTTCATGAATCGACAGCACTGACTTGGTTAATGGTTTATATTTGTCAAATAGGCAAAGGTAATATTTCAATACATTTTTGGCAGTGTTCATATCACAATTTAAAAAGTGCATTGTAAAGTGTGCATAATTAACTTTAATGCCAAACTCAGAGCTTTTTATGCAAATATTAAAATCTATTTGAATCACAGTCATGTGAATTGAAATCTAACTGAGTGGGTGATCATAGATAGCCATTCACATGTGGTTGCATGGAAAAATGGCAGTGATGGTAAGTTACATGTCAACTAATCCAAAGAAAAATTGTAGAAAACTAGTCAAAGCAAAGTGGTACAGCCATGCACAGCTGCAACAGAGAAGTTCAGTCAAACTTCTTTGGGTGAAAAAAGGAGCTTGGAAATGTGGAGGATTAGCAAAGGATTGGCTTAAGAGGTTTCAAGAAATGACCAACCAACTAATTAGAAATCCCTTTTCAATTGTCAAGCTCCTGTAATCTTAAATGATGGCTTAATTTCCCAAGCCAATGACGAATGAGCTGATTGAAACTGGAAGTGTCAAAACTAAGTGGCTGCATACCAAGTGGAACGGCACCTGCTGCGAGGGGAAACAAAATGTGGACCCATTCAAGCTTATCAGTCCAGTGCAGTTGCAAATAACTTCAGAAGTAAAAACAACTTACAAAAAATGTGTAAAGGCTGCCTTTGCTTTGTAAAGTAGCAAGCCATTTGATCAAAAGACCTGTTTTCTAAGAATCTAGAAATAATCTAAAATTCTTTCAGTCTTAAAAAACATGTTGGGATGATCTGAAGATGGTAAATAAAGACCACAGAATATTGATAATGAACAGCTATTGGAGACGTTGAAACTACAGCATTCTGCTAATAAACACAGAAAATATCCTGTCAAGACTTCTTTGGGCTCAATCAGAAATGCTGAAAAAGCTATTGGGCCTTGAAAATCCACAGGTTTTTGTCATAGCAGAGAAGAGGTAGAATAAGCGGGGGAAGTAAAAGGTACACTCACACTCATCAAAACAACAAATGTCACTCATGCTACAAATATGACAGGACTCCACGCTCACAAACTTGATATAACCACATGCATGTTTGGACAACTCACGCTCTCTCTCTCAGCAGCCAAATTCCTATTCAGCAATTTTTCCTCAGTTCTGACAATGGCCTACTGGCCTGAATGACAGACAATAAAATCAGCAAAAGAGACTGCATGGTGCACTTGTTCCCCATATTGTACATAAATGAAAGATCAAGAATCAAAAAGTGAGATGGTGATTCTTGAATAAAAGATGCTTTGTACTGTCATATAGCAAGGCATTTATCACCTCCTTTTGGTTTGATAAAGCCAGAGAATTTTTTTTGCCCGCTTTGAGACAGTGCATACAGAGGACTGTTGCTGCTACAGTGAATATGCGGTGCCGTTTTAATCTGGGATCAAACTGAAAATCCCCTCCCATAAGAGTTCAGTCAAGGTCATACTGGCGATTAGGCGGACTGTCTATAGAGAGACAGAGAAAAAGAATAGTTTAAATGGGGAAAAGATAGGCACTGTCAACCACTGCAGCCTGACTGGGGTTCTACTGAAGCTCAATAATTTTCAGAAAACACTTAACATAGTCCTAGCTTTATAGTAAATACTTTGTTGGTAAAGGAGTAACACAGAGGAGAAATACTCACTCCTTCCCTAGCATGTTCAAGTCATTACTTCCCAGTCTTACAGTCTCCCGTTTTGTCCACCACATGTGGGACATTGACCTGCCTGCAGCCTGGTGCGATGCCCAGGCAGACAGCTGGTCTGTCTGAAGCCTACACACAGAGACGCACAGACTCGCACACACAGAGACACAGAGGTGAAAAGGGAGAGAGGGAGGGTGTGAGGGACGTATCCACAGGCCTTGAAATAGAGCAGGACTGGCCTAGGTCAGAGTCGGCCTGCCCGGCCACCTGTCTGGCATATGAGTTTTCCAAGGAAGTGATGTCAAGGTATCCACAATGTGGAGGATACGGCCAATGACACGCCTCCTAAACTATGTGTGCACCACATTAACATTCCAACAGCACTTGCTACTAGCGCTGTTGTGAAAACATCCAGTATTTAATCCAATTAAACAATGGTCATTATGTTGAGTGTAGTGGAGACATTACCATCTATAGGCGATGTTTTTAATCGGTTGCAGAGTCCTTGAATATCCTCATAAGATTCCCCAATTTTGCTTAACGCTTCTGCGCCTCGCAGTTCCATAAGGGAGCGCAGTTCTTTAAGTGTGCAACCAAACTCTCCATCATGGTTGGCCTCCACCATGGAGTTTTTCACTCCACTGTACGAGTTGTTCGCCATTGTCTTGTCGCCTCCCCACTCTACTGCAAAGCGTTGCTGCTTTGACTCAACAGTGGGGGTAAAAAAAAAAAAAAAAAAAAAAGGGAAAAAAAGTGTTGTCCTGGAAAAGCTTAAATCCTCAAGAGAGCGAACACAGTGGTAGTTCCCATAAACAGCTGACAGGCCCTTCAGAGGCAGCTGGAGTCATACGGCAGGTAGCAGGGCAGGGATATTACAAAACAAGCCATTTTCCTTGGAGAGCTGAGTTCCTAGTCTTTCATGGTGACTGAGGATCACCCACAGAGGTGGAGATCACCATGCATGCAGATCTGAAAGAGAAGAGCAAACAAGTCATTAGAAATACTACCGAGTATGATTTTATCTAGAGCAGGGATCCATATACATTCATTAATATCACACTGACAAAAAAATGACATATTTGCGGTTGACCGAAACTTTCATTACAATTGTATTCTAGTTAATGAGCAAATTTCATGTGGTACATTAAGTGTACAATCTCAGGATTCAACATCATTGATGAGAAGTGAATACATCATTATCTACCTTTAGGATACATATATTGTTTTGAAATTCCACATTGATATCTTTTCATCAGTATTAAAAAGAATTTCATTTGAATGTCTGGAACAGCTCAATAATATTGTCAAATTATTTTTATGTTGCTTTTTGTGAGCTGGTATAAATGTAACGAATTGTGTTAAATGCGCATATGATTATTATTGATTGCAGGCCTGTGACTTGAATCAGATTAAGATCATATTGTGATGATATCAGCAAACATATCTTTGTCCAAAGAATTGATTTGATATCATATGTGGTGAGGGAACGCCTGAAATGATTAAATTCTACTTGGTACTTGGTTATTTTGGTAAATACCAAGTATTAATAACCAGCCCTCGTAAACTATGATGCTTACTCTACGCATATTCTTGCGTGGGCTTTTCTGATCATTTTAACAAATCAAGTATAACGTAGCATGTTTTAATACACGATTGTTAAGATTTCGGCTTCTTTCCATTTCTGTTATCACACAACTTAAGTCCACTAGCGCACTTAAGTTGAAACGCTTCACTGCCGCATAAGCGCAAACATGGAAACCCTTAGACAAAACCACTTGGCTGCTGAGACAAGTAGCGAAGTAATTAGCAAAACTGCCTTCAGCCATTGCCAAGAGATTTTGATTAGCTGCACTTGAGTTGTAATAAAATCATAATAATTTTGTCATCTGGACAAAACTCTTGTCAAGTAATGTGCACTCTGCTCTCAGTACGTGAGCAGAGTGGAGCATTAGCATTCAGTAATCACTCTGCTCTGAGCTGCTCCCAGGGTTTTTCCTGCACAGAAATTTTAAAAGGTCCTTTCCCCTCTGCAATGTTTATCCACTCTTAATACAAACTCAACACATCTTGTGGCCGTTTTGCAGTAAAAGGCCTCAGCAACAGCATTTCAACGTAATTTGCTCTGGCAATGTGAATACTCCTTTCCAACTGGCTAAAGGATATGTGTTTGAACCACTTAATGCACATGAGATGGAGTTTAATCACTGGACAGACCTTATGTGCTGCAGAGTAGTTGGCAACCTACTTTAACCTTTAACAGCAGAAGGCACAGTAAACGACAGGACAAAATCCGTTTGCAGTCCAGATAGCACTGACCAATCACATCTGAGCGGGCTTGGTTGACTGCAGGTTGGGGTTGTGTGTTGTTTGATGTATATTGATCATTAATCCCCTTTTTCCTCTCTCCAACCCCAGAGAGGACTTTACTCCCATGAGAGAAGTTGGTCGTTTATTTTGAAATACTCAGTATAAAATTAAAATTACCCTCCATACTTCAAGGCCAATCCTGCATGATATAGAAAGGCAATTCCTTAATCTAGTAAAGCCAGGTGCTAAGTAAAGGATTACAGCCAAATCCTTTTATACACATAATACATAGCCATGAGACAATATAACTGTGTCGTACCATGTCAAACAATGTACGGTGGGTGTGTAACTAAAGAAAAGAAAAAAATCACCAGTCACCAAAAGCCACCAGCTTCCCTGCAGTGTAACTTGGGGGTATTGCAGAGAGCAGGGACAAAGTGACTGATTACCTTAGGAAAAGCCTTCTGTTTAATCTAATTAAGACTATCTGTGGCATCAGGGAGCTCCATGGTGCTCTACATGGGAGAGTCCATTCTAATGAGAAGCTGCTGTCCATTCAGCTTTAATCAGCCTAACACAATGAGGCTGATTCATTCATGCCTACCAAGTTGATAGAAATTTGTCTTGGAGCAGCCTGGATGGAAACAGAAACGCACATATGCGAGCATGGAACCTCACAATGCCATCAACTGGAGTTGAGGACGACTTGATCTGATGAATTTGAGGAAAAACACTGGATTAATGATTCAACAAGATGAGCCTGAGGTGTGTCTGGAACATACGCGGTACTTTCAGATGGAAAGCCTTTTAAGAATATAATTTGCACTGCACAGAAAACCTCAGCCACCTGATCCATAAAGGCACAAGTGCAGGGAGAAAGGGATGTTGTGGCTTGAAAAAGGCAACTTATTTTTGAAAGAACACAATTCATCTGCATTTACCCTAAATAAGATTTCAAACAAGAAATGCCAAACTGACATCCAAAACTCAAAAATATGTCAGAACTTTAAAATGGGCCGCAGAGGGAGCGAAAATGTACTCTTTATTATTGCTCACTGCACAAATGAATGCTTGCAGCTTATTCCATTGAGATTCTTGGAAACTATTCTGTCACATGTTGAGATTCTATTTGGAGCCATCTGCCATGGAAAACGGGACAGAATTTATTATTTATTACACAGTATAATTGCAGGGCCGGGTGTATTACTGAGGTGGGAGAGATTGCATAAATCCCTTTTTTGAAGAAGAAATACATTTGCACCTCTTGCACCTCGCATTTGCCTGGTCAATGGACATGTCAAACATTATTAATTCAAAATTCATTCAATCATTCTCCTGAACCACTTATCAAAACCATTTACACTCAAATACACATCTGTAGGCAGTTTAGAGTTCCCAATTAAACCTAAGCTGCATGTTTTTGGACAGTGGAAGGAAGCCGGAGGATCAAGAGAAAACTCACGCTGACACAGGGAGAACCTGCAAACTCCAAACAGAAAAGCAACAAGCCTTCTCCTTCTTTTGCTTTGGGACAAAAGTACTAACCACTACACCACCGTGAAACCCATTACAATTCGTGAAATTGGCATATTAAATTTAAATAATTCTACAAACATTTAAAGCTTTAAAAATCAGATGGCCTGTGATTTTCCTTCTGCATATTTGAGGCATATTCAAAAACTGTGATGTATTTTGAGAAAGAAAATTTAGTTTGGTTAGTGGTTAATTATTTTCTATATGCCTAACACCTTAAAATTAAAACATAATAAAAAAAAACTACATAAAAAGTTTAAAAAAAAAAAAAAAAGAAAAAAAAAGAATGGCCAGTCCACTTGTAATGGATTTAGCTTCTTAAATTCAGTGTACACCGTAACACCCTTTCACAAGAGTAAAAAAATAAATAAATAAATTAGGTCCTACAGTAACACTTCCAATCCAACAGAAGGACATACATACGTGTACTTCTGAAGTCCCTGGCTAAAATATATGTCACCTTGCACATTGCAATAACATGAAGCTTTGTAAATGTGTAAATGGTCTCTAAATGACTCATCTCAAAATAGCAAGAATATTTCGCTTGCCTTTGGCTCCACACGGGTAGAGCACATGTGCTGCCTATAGTAATGCATGCATTTCTCTGCCTTCTCCATTTCCTTGTCTTCATGTTTTACTCTATGCACCCTCTCCCACATTCACACCCCCTAACCCCACGAGCAGAAACAACGCCAAGATGAAGGAAGTGCCAACATTTGCTGCGCTGCGACAGTTTCGGGTTGCGGAGCAGGTCACATGTCACAACAGTGGAAAATCATTGTGATTGGATCTCCAAGCCAACAGCTGGCATGGTATGGTTGAATGACAGAGGCTAAGGTTAACCCTTTCCACGCAACAACAGTTAAACCATATCTCCAGCATGGATACAGGCTGGTTTCACGCGAGAACTAGATTCTTGTAAGTCCCAAGTCACTTCTCTTCCCAGGCTATTTACGGCTGCTATCACACATTAGATGCACACTAAATCCCCCGGCCAGAAGGCTGTGGCAAGTAGGAACAAGTGGATCGGACAAGCGTGGTGGACATCTCAGAAATATACTCATGTCTTTGTTTCCATGCTAAGGAAACCCTCTGGCAGTTTGCACACCTCTACTTGCCAACAACTCGATGCAAGTCAAGGATAGCAATTCTAGGGATCCCTCTGCAATGGAGCTGCCTAATGCGAGGGGTGGTATTTTTAGCTTCCCCCAGACTGCCCCCTCCCCCCACTGCTAGCCATTGCTGAACTGGGTCAGGCCATGTAAATGTGGAGGGTACAAAGCAGAGACACCCAGCCCTCCTTGTGCTGCATGGCTCGCAGCTGAGAGCGCTACTTCACCCCACAGACTGGAGTCTCTACAAATGCTGTCAGGCTGCCAGTTCATACGAACACACAGTCAGAGGTGTCACCATCAACACACTTTTCCACTACAGCTCTTCTTACTTCATATATACAGCTATAGAGGGGGACCTAATCTGAAATTAAAATACACCATAATCTTTTTGACCCTGGTCTAAAGCACAGCAATTGACTAGGAATATATCTTTTTTTTTTTTTTTTTAAGGTTAACAATTTTCAAAATTTCCTTTATTGATAAATAATTCTGTACAGCAACATTTTGTTCTGACATACAACACTGCATTTTTTTAATAAGTATTAAAGAAATCAATGTTCAAGGTAAAGTTTTTTCCCCCATGACTAAAACACTTAACAACAAAGTGAAGAGAACACACAATTTTTCCCCTCAAAACAATAAAAAAAAAAACAATTGAAAATATACATCACAAAATCAATGCAGGTGAAGCACATGCTTGACTGAAACTGCAGCACGATTTTGTTTCCTTAAATCATAATACAACACAAAACATGTCCATTAAAAGGACCTGTCAAAGAAAAACGCAAAAGAAAAGAAAAAAAATCAAAATCAAAAATAAAGATCTCAAGCAATCCTGACATATTCAAGTAAGGGTGACTCAGTTGTCATGTCAGATGTCACACAAAGTTTAATGGTTTCCAGTGTTTCTTCACATCAATACAACTTGTACTCGGATATCTACGTAATGGTTATATGGCGCAATCATGCACTTCTCATGTCCTCATCAATTTCCAAGCACTGCTGAACCCTGAATGACGACCTTGTTGTTAGAGAATTATATAAAATATTTTACGTACCCAAATATTAATTAGATTTGCCTCAGCCTTGGTACTGTCAATACTCTGGAGTCATCTTTAACCCGTGACTGTGAAAACGTTATAATATTTTTCCTTTAGAGGAAAGAAAAGCGGGGGGATGGTTTTATTTAGTCGCTACAGAGTCCTTCATGTCCAAAGGATGGAAAATATTCCAAAATGAAACATCTTTCATCGAGCCACTTTGAAGATGAGAGGCTCTATGTGTTCTTTGTTACGTGGGATTTTACAGAGCAGCTCAGTGGCCTGAGGTCCTACCGCCCTGCCATTTGCTGCCACAGTCTGACCTTGCTGTCCTTATGATTACAATTTCAGGACATACTAAAGTTGAGCATAATAGTCATTTCACCCAGAACTGGGGTAAGGAATAAAATTTGTAAAAGCTTAACATCTGTACACAATGCTGTTATAGACTGAGGTGGAAGTAAATTAAGTCTTCGCGCTTATGCTGGCTAGGGCTGGGCTCTTACACAGCACTTTCAAATTCATCCGCTGCAGGTCCGCCAAAACTATAAAAGTTAACACTTTTTCTTCTGCCAAAGACTGTGTCATAAAAAAAGTCAGACTAGTGTTTTAAGACTGAATAGCTTTTACATACACATGAGCTATATTTATCACCAAGAAAATGTTCAATTGACCCTTTTCCATGTCAGGCCACTAAAAAGCTGGCTGGCCAATCATAACGTAGCATCAGCCAGCTCCGACAACGGTCTGACAACCATCCAGCTGTGCTTCAGAGACTCTAATACAATCAGTTCAGATTTTCATCATTTTCAGGCTGAATTTCTGCATTTTGAGCTTTTCACAGTGAAAAAAAGAAATTGTGCCCGGGGCGCATATTACGCAAACATTTATTATCTGGAACAGTTGTGGGCAGTGGAAATGTACTTTTTTTTTTTTTATCAGTTTGATCTGACGGCGTGGACTAGCAGTAGCTCACAACAAAGAGGCGGGGCTTAGCAATCGAACCATTCATAATTTCACTGCCATTAAATTGCATACAGTGTGACCACAGACAGCTGTAACGGCAGCAGCATCAGAAAGCAAAAGACAAGACAAGATAAGAAACCTTAACCTTTAACTTTATTTAGTTGCAAACACTTTTACACGATCATAATATCTTCTGCTCTCATGTTTTCACTGACTGAAACACATGGGGCACAAAACCTCCATTGCAACATGCCTGCAGCAGCATATGTCCATTGTAATCAGGCAAAGCTGCCACAATGCCCTGCACTTAACCACACTGGCCTCACACTGCATAGTTCACACAAAAAAGAGTAACAGTTGAAATTAAGACAATGTTTTCGGTATAGGTTATGAACAGGCTAGGACGCGAACGAACGCTGTAATCCTGACAGCTTTGTTTTAGTCATATTTTTGGTTCAGCCAGACAAGAAAACATTTGGTTAAAGCAGATCAGTGATGCTGTTTCAGCCTCACTACTCAATGAAATTTGCTGTGATAAAATAATATGTGGAGCAAGTATTGAGTCGGACTTGGTTTTTGAAGGGAAAAAAAAAAAAAAAGAGCATTTTAAATGTTCCATATCTTGTCAGCAACTGGTCATATGGTAACTAAGGAGGCCATTTGGCCTGTGCGCTCCAATTAGTTTGGCATGCAGTTAACACACCAGTCATAATTTAGTTTTAATGAAATCTCAACTCCTGGCATTTACCCTGGTATTCATCACCACCGTTTTTGGAAGGAAATAACAAGATTAACAGACAAACCAGCATGCAAAGTGACATATTTTCTAGTGCTGTGGAGTGTCCAATTTATGCTGATGTTAAGATGATTCATGTGGATTCGGGGAAGTAACTGATAAATAGACATTAAAGTGTTACATCTGAGAACAGAATTTAGAAGTTCGCTGGGGCCACCTGCCGCCCCAAAAGCAGTTGACCTCAGGTAAACACAAAAGTAACGTCATCAAAGTCCTAACTTCATAATCCTCATAAAATATCTTATTAGATGGAGCTAGTTTTATTCTCCAAGAGACCTGCATTAGTAGAAATGTTCCCTCACTGGCTACTCATGAATGACAATTGAGCAATTGACCTCTCTACGGAAAACTGCTATACTTAAATACTTAAATAACTTTTTACTCGATGGCTACCTTAACATGGCTACATTTCTATCTTCAATTCTGAAGACACAAAAAAGATAGGTACATCTTCAACCCCACTTGATTATTTTTTATTTTGACTAGTGCCACATCAGGCTAAGAAGCCCACCAGCTTTCCACAAATGCCAAAACTAACATAAATATCTGCTAGACTGACTCGTAGCCTAGTTAGACCTTCTGGCTGTCTTGATGACTAATTCATGATATTTTGCAGAATGTGCCTTAGGACTGTTTTGGTGGGAAAGATCAGAGTTTATCCAATTACTTTTGCCATTTTCTCAGCAACTATAATATTAATTCCTGTGTTTTAAAAAGAAATACTTTTTGTGTAGTGTAGTGATTCTACTGTTTTGTTAAGCCGTATTTGAATGAATGAGTAGTAATGAATGGGTCATACTCCAGGTAACCTAAAACTACTGCTTGGAATAACCTTGGACTTACAAACCACACAGAGAAAGAAAGATAAGCAAAAGTTCATCATAAGTAAATAGCTCCATAAATAAATTGTACTTGTATATAGTTTTGTAAAACTGATTTAGATTTCTATGTCAATGTCACCTTAGATTAATGACCTACAGGTCCATCTAATATTGCTGTATTCTATGCAATTACAAAAAAAATACAAAGAAATACAGACTGTATTGAGGCCAAATTAATATATTGTATAATAAATATTGTAATCAACACACAACGCTAAGTTGGGTGTTGATAACAATATTTCTTCATTTTTTAGGCTATGCTTGTAATTGGCTGAAGTGCAGAAATGCATGGCAATGAAATCAGTGGACATATCTAGCAGCTGCAAGTAAGACTCATCCGTGATGAGTTTGGGACAGACTTGACAGGAGAGGACTGCCTTGACGAAAAGTGTGCTCAGTATACTGCATTACTTCACACTGACTATCGCTATGTGACTACTCCTCCTGTGAAAAGCAAGCAGCACTTATTTTAACAGCAAGCTATGATGTTATATTAGTGGAAATCCCACACTCTCGAGCATAGCTTATTAACCTCCTGTACACTGCATAAAGGCTGAAACCCTAGAGTTGCAGTCTTAAAAGGTTGTTGGCTAGAAATGTAAGGAGGGGAAACACTATCAAGCTGAACCACAAAGCCAAGGAGGTCAAGTGATCTTGCCTCTGAGATATGACTATTTTCCAAAACAAATAACAAATTAGTTGTGAGAAATACTGGCTAATATCTTTCAGGACAATCGGTACAGTCAGTCCTTATGAAAAAGAAAGGTAAAGCAAGATATAAGAAAGGATATTTTTGGCATTCTTGAGTGACAGCAACAGTCGAGTTCAAAGGGCTCAGACACAGCAGCAGATTGTGTTGCTGATGGTTTCAGTGAATCATTGAACAAAATGAATCTCTATATGCTGAGCTACACAGCCTGAATGAAATCTCACTCATTGCTCGACCTGCATTTTTTTCCCAAAATGTAGTAAAATTTAGAAATTACTATTCAGAACTGAAACTGAATGCCAACAACTGTCATTACATCAAGCGCATTATCTACAACAAGGCTCTCCGACTATAATGCTTGGCCATGGATTATCTTAGCTGACATTATATTATGCAATATGTCTACGATAACCACACTACAGTGACGGGCACACCTTGTCTCATCAAATCACAGCATATTCACTTTGACATCAAGCTCAATTCTGTGTCTAAATATGTTTTGATAAAATACAACACTATTTGCAAACCACTGTAGGATTACAAGTCATTACACACACACATGAAGACACTGCTGGCGCTGCAGCAAACCGGGAGCTATTTAATTGGATAAGGAGTGATCTCTTCAACTAGACACCAAAAGGTGCTCAGTGGCTGCACTCCACATCAACCTGGAAACATGCAGGCAATGTTAGCCGGTGAGAAACTGTATTACATTGTCTATTAAAAAGGTCAAGGGTGTAACGTTAATAAACGTAATCAATTTGCAGTAGCTGGTAAGATTCGGGAATTCGATATGCATTAACATTATAAGGTAATTTAAAGCGACAGGGTGCATTCAAGGTTTAGTTAATAAGCTAATGGCTTTCGAATAACAGATGAAAGATAGTTAGAAAGGGGAGGTTTTTCTTTAGATATCGTGCACTGATTCAAGTGGAAGGTTCATAGTGTGGCATTTAGGCTTGGTAGGTAGCTTAGCTTGATAAAATAAGCACGGTGCAGGTTGACGTTACGGCTACAGACTGTGTTCGGGATAAAAGAAAATCCAAGGGAAACAGAATTCGACAAACACCGGAAAATTATATTCCCGGAACGGTTGCTTAACTTTGATGTCAAGGAGAAACGTTGTTGGTTGCTGAACGCCGTTACAGATTTACATAAAATTGTACACTCTCTGTATCCACTTTCTAGTGACAGTTTGTCGACATAATAACTTAAATGTGCCTGTGAGGGTGTCCCTCTGTACGGTCCCCGAATTGTCCGCGTGAGCAACCGCAGCGCGTGGAGTCCGGAGAATACCGTTCCAGGTCGGTTAACAATATCACCCCACTCACGTTAGCTTACCGACAATTATCATTCTGCCTGTAAATGTGGGGTCCACATTACGTTAAACAGACTGAATGACAGGTCGTAAAACGCACCCCATTGTAACTCTGGGTTTTGTTTGTTAGAATGATAAACGGGTCATTTTCTCGTAACGTATAAAGATTCAAATTTTTAAATTTTACAGGCAGTCTCTACACGATGGGCTTCCATGTCTGAACGTCAAACTTCTCTTCATGAAGGAATGTAGCGTGGTTTTTAAAAAAGACAACGATCCAGGCTAGCAAATGTTAGCCAACTAGCTCTCAGGCGTTAGCTTATGCTGATTGCAAAGAAGTGAAATACACAAAAGGGTACTTCTAAAAAAGCTTGACAAGTCTAGAAACTTAGCCCAGGGCAATGCAGAAGTATAAGCGAATTCAACACAATCAAAGAAAATCTGGCAGCATCCCGGGTGATTAGCTACCTGGGTTGGAAAACGAGACGCCCAATGTCAGTATCTCTCCCCAAGATATAACGCTGGCTAACGATGTTAGCTTAGTCTAAAGCTAACTAACCAAGGCAGCTACCCACCGGTGGCTGGCCCTCGCTGATCACTGCACTCAAAAATGAAGACTTAACGGGTCAGTGTTTCATGCAGCGTCTGAAACACTTGGAAGCAGCCCTTATTTTGCGGCATTGTAACGCTGTAGCAAAGAAAATGCAACCAAAAATACTCACTCCGTTCTCTGAAGTGCACCTCAGGTCCCTTTCTCTCTGTAACTCCCCCTCAGTCTCACCAAAGACTAGACTCTCTCCCCTGATCTGAGGTAAAATCCCGCCCACTGCGCTGTCACAACCACAACCAAAGTCTCCAGCCAGGGCGGTCAAGATAGTTCCCCTCCCATTTCAGCCTACGGAAAACCCGTGTCCACTTGACCGGAAACCATATGACGCATGCGTGCAGCTGTTTGCGTAATAACGGTTACCGGGCACGATGATAATAAGAAATCTTATATAAATAATTCTAATGAATACAGTCGTCATTCATAAAATTGCTTTGTTGTAAGACAGGTGCAGAAAAACACCTGCCGTTTTAAGATGAGTTCAGATATATACATGTCTAGCAACGCTGTCATCACTTTCCTAAAAACATGAAAAGATACTGGACACATCAGGCAAAAGAACACCCGTTCCAGTTGCTCTATAACGTGGACATTTCCGAAAGCGGAAGTATGCTAAAGGGACTCATCTTGCCTCGCTTGGCTCACTTCTGTCACAACACCGCCGGGGACATGTGATGCACGTCAAAAGGAGGATGGGTATGGGCCGCTGGTGTGGATTCCCATTGGTTTAGCCAGCATATCAGTCGCCTATGGAAACGGTTACGTCATGATCCCCTCGTACTCTCTCTTTGCTGTCTGTCTCTTTATAATAACGGGATTATTCAACACCCCCCCCCCCATCATCATATGATGCAGCCTGTAAAAAGTACACACCGAAACCTCAGTGCCGAGTCGCTTCTCCTGTCTGAACTCCACCTAAGCTACACAAGGCTCTTCCCTCGGCGCCTAATCAAACCTGACGTCATTCTTTCCATGACGTAGCGCTTTTTTTCTTCTTCTTCTGCAGACTCAATGCCTGTATTCTTTGCGATTCTTTAGTCCTGTTGAGAAGGAGTCACACACTTGGCAATCAGCCTTCCTATTACTGGGGCCAACTGTCAGTGAAATGCAATGAAGTGCATTAGACAAAGATAATGTAAGAAAAGGTCCACCTTCTTTTTTTACCCTGCCCTTAGATTTATATTATGCAATAAAAATGAAATAACACATTGGTACTGGAAAGAGTAACCCCCAGAACCTGCTTCAGAATAAGCAGCAATGATCCATAGACAGCACTGGAGACCAACAAGGAAAAAAAAAAACAAGGAACTGTAAATTACAATGTGCAAATAATGCATGATTTAATAAGTTACCCTCATCAGGATTATGAATGTTTAGACATTCAATAAACCTTGCAATGTCCTTAAAAATGTAAATCAAACCATGCAAGAAAAAAAGTCTGTGTGTGGGTTACTGGCACTTTAGCATAGACTCTGCAGTGAGTTGAGCCTCAGAAAGGATTGGTCCAGTCAGGAACACGTTACTTGTCCATGTCTTACAAATTGCACCCTCTTAATAATTATTTGTTGAAGTTGTCTGAAGAGTGACTTTCACAGAAATATTAACTAACATATGAGAGTGATTTGAAAAAGTTTTCTTCGCACATAGACAAAAACCAAACCTGCATATGCTGATCAGTTGGAGCTACTGATAAGATGCAAATGGCTGACTTTATCTTGTTATCAACTCTGCAGTAGCCTACTGTACACAAGGCCCTTTGGTTCACTATTGTGCAATTTTTTTTCCAACCTACTGTCATTACCTACTGACCCCAAAACAATAAATCATATTTTTTTAATCTATTTTATGTCTTTGCAACTATTCAACACAAAGTGATGCCCTTGGAAAAATGTATGCAGTATGTTGTATGATAAGTGCACATACAGTAGCATAGATTCAATACTGCACAAAATCAGTGACAGCAATGGAAACCATCTATTGACAAATTTCGTTATCTTAAGTTTATGGCTATGAGGTCGACCCTAGGTTAAAAAAAAAAGAAAGACGAGTGGTGGTAGATGATAAACAGAAAACGACTTTGGTTCGGGTCAAACCTCAGTGTAATATACTTGCTGTCTTGACATAATGGGATTTATTATTAACACAACAGCCTTAAGTGCACAGAAGCATTTGCCTCTTCAGATTTGTAAACAGGAGGAAAGTTCAACATGTTTATGCCTGTGTGCAATTTAAAAGGTGGAAAATGTTGTTACAGAAGTTGCCAACTAAGACCTAAGAAGAGGGGAGAAAAGAGAAGGAGTGGGGAACAAAATCAATTTTGTAAGTTGACTTGTGCAATTATTTGGTCTTATGTCTTATGTGTGATGACTAACTTGCTCCAGTCAAAAGCAGAAAGAGGAACAAATAAGTCAAGATGCACAGATCGACAAAACAATTTCTACAAATGATAGACAGACTGCCCAAAAAATAGTGTGACACTGATGATAAAGGTAAATAAAGATTCCACTATTCTGATTGTATTTTAAAGAGTAAATTCAGTATTTATGCATGTGGTGTACTATTCTTCCAACTATGACACTTTTCCAAAAATGCGATTTAAAAAATGGCAGTAGATCCTTATGTGTGCATTTTCACAATCTATAATAACATGCTGACTCTGTTGTTACACCTTAAACTAATATGAATCATATTGCCAAATTCTTGCCAATACAAAGCCCTTTAGTATAACAAAATATTATGGGGTTAAAAGTGAAAGATTAGAGAAGTAACACGGGTGCCATCAGTGAGGCGATGCATTATCTGGGTGTCACATATGCCTCTCCACACCCTTCACACAGTTTTATCTTCCTGTCAATCTTCTGCTATCAGACTTCAGAATCGAGCTGTTGCAAAGCAGCGCTTCAATGCTGATTCTTTTCTTGCACATCCAACAGTAACACAGACCTCAGCCGAGCTGGGACAGGCACACAGGCATCTCTCCGTGGGCATTCAAACCCTGAAGTGACAAAGGAGAGAAGGCCTATTTTTACGTCCACCATTTTTTCAGTTCAGTGTCAGTGGTTTTGGTGGTTCCCTGATTGGCAGCCTGCAGTGCTTTGTGCTTGGCCAAGCCTGAGCAGATGTCCCTCTAACATGACACTGAGGCCGCCCGTTTCTCTCCGTCTATCTTTGGCTGTCTGTTGATCTTCCCTCCCTCTTTATCTCTTGTTCAGACACTGCAGAAGTCATGCACTTAAAACAAGAATTAAACACTAGGAATGAAACAAAAAACAGCACATAACTCTACTTTGCAAATATAAGAAATGCAAGCACGCAGACACACACACACACACACACACACGCGAACATACTGTACACACACACAATTACACTTGAAGCTATTAAACGTGTGTCTATCACATGAAAACAGCTTTCTTTATGCAAAACTCATCAACTTCCCATGACAACATTTTCCTTTCCAGTCAGCAGCTGATGTTTGCACTGCCTATTCTTTATCTAAATATGACAGACAATAAATTGGTATTCTCCCTTGTGTCATCAGCGTCTGTTTGTTCAGTTGAAACCACTTAATCTCTGCTTCAATCCATTTAAACACTTCAGGACTGCAGAGGTGATCAAGACGGCGAAGCCTCACACAGAGGACCTTTTAGCTGTATCCACACAACAATCTGCTGTTGAGGCTTTTGACTTGCTAATTGAAACAGTGAATTACTTACTGCTGGAAATATTATTAAAAGAAAACAGAATATGTATCTGCAACAGAGGGTTAAAGCTGCTTTTTCAGGAAATGAAGCACTGCATAAAAAATCTTATTTCATGTTTTTGAAATTGGAGGGACCAATCATTTTCCCCACAGCTGTTGTCTGAGTTTTGTTGTTGACTCAGTTTCTCAGTGGAAATTTGCCATATGCTCTGGAGCATCTTGTGAACTACTGTAAATGTCAAGTGTCATTAGCCTGTGTGCATGCTAATGTGTTGTTCATGCTGTCTGAGTAAGCATTAATGACGAGGCACGCCAAAACTCTCTAAAAAAAAGAGGATCTTGCCTTCAGGGTAACTTTTGCATTTATTAAAACAAACTCAAAACAGAAGTGCTCTATTAATTCAGGTTGAAAGGGAACACATGGTTTCACAGAGGACGATGTTGCAGAAATCAGAAAAAGTCATTAAAAGTGCTGTCACATTTGAGAATAAGCAAGATAGCTTTGGTGGTGTGTGTGTGTGTGTGTGTGTGTGTGTGTGTGTGTGGTGTGTGTGTGGGTGTTCATCCCAACATAGAGCTTTAATTACTAGGGAAGAGCTCTACACACTCAGAGACAAGATAGCTTGACAAATAATTGCAGGTTCAGTCGAAGAGTGTCTAGCAACTGAATGCGTCTGCTGTTCTAACTGAGAGGAACTTAGTTGCGGACTCGGCATCTTATCGCAGTTTCAGATAGCGAGCTGCTGTGAACTGATTAAGACGTTTGCACAAGTAACAATGCACAATGGAAAAGCCGAAGGGAATGGAAAAAATAAATCATGAGCCACAGAGAGATTAACAGTTATTTCCTAAACAATTTTTAAATAAACATAGGACTGCGGTGGAAATGCCCATGGTGCACTTGGAGATCATGTGCCTCTTGAGCCAGAGCAAGTGGAAAAAAGCGAAGATGTCTCATTACACAACCAGGTCCCTATCAGTGAGGACACGCTGTATGAATATTGCTTCCTTTGGTCAACCGATCTTTCTACACCACTTTGTTTCTTGAACGGACGTCGGATTTTCCACTGGCTCAGCACATTGGCAAAGAGTGAGACGTGGAGGGGAGGGGGGGGGGGCTTCCTTCTTTTGGA
>JAOWBC010000904.1:6470504-6481588 GCA_028566105.1 Hypoplectrus providencianus | reverse complement strand
TATGAAAGAGGAGTTGCTTACATGCACAAGCCTAGAGTTGTGGTTAATTGTTACGCTGTCTGAACTGCTACTGTTGTGGTTCACTATCAGCACTCTCATGGCACCCTTTTATGCCACAACAGGAAACTGTTCTCAGTAAAGAAGCTCTAAAAAACCCCTGTACATAACCTTTTCCCAGCACCTAAAAGCTGACAAACAAGGTTTGTGGCTAGCTGCTGAAAAAAGAGCAGCACATTTAGCAGTTAAAGAGACAGGGGATCATTATTTGTTAAATGAACAAGGAAGACTTGAAACTAGTGACTCAGATCTTAAACTCATTTGTAAAATGCTTACTGAGTCATAAATCAAGTGAGAAGTAGGGTAATTTTTATAGACTTGTATATATATAATCTTATTTCTTTTTGGAACCTGTGGAGTCGCCCCCTGCTGGCCATTAGAAACAATGCAGAGTTAAGACACCTGTATTGCCTTCACTTTTGAAAACCAAAGGTTAGGTTTGACTCTTGGTTGAAACCGAAACAGTTAAAAGAAACTCTAAATAAAAAAACAATTTGGCAATTTAATGATTCAGTCTCAAATTTTTTAACAGAAAGTCTGCTTGTTTTTTAAGAAATGGTCATTTACAGCATCATTAAATCATGGTATCCAGTATTTTTGGAGCTTAACTCATACTAGGAATAAAAAGTAAGAATAAAATAAGTCAACTGTTTATTTTTTTAACCATTATTTTTTGATCTGTCTCTTGTGGGTCTTTAGACTTGGGAGTACAGCACTAAATCTTTAAAGACAGGCAATTCTGCCTATATACGGTTCATAACTTGAATTGGCTGGGATGATTCAGCCCATTATCCAACAGCTAAATATTAACTGTCCATGATGAGATCTTTGAGTCAGCTGGCCCGGACAAAGAGAACACTGTACCCAAACAGCTGCCGCTACCCACACCAGCCCCACAGTTCACTGCAGTCAGTCGAAATTCAATACTGCAGGGCCCATCCCACCTTACAGTAGCAATCAATGACCAGCACTTTTGACAGGCGACACTGCTGTCTGCTGAGTAGAGGGTGACAGATGGGAAACAGGGATGGCTCTGTGTGTGTGTGTGTGTGTGTGTGTGTGTGTGTGTGTGTGTGTGTGGGTGTGTAGGAGGGACGGTGGGGGGGGGACGAGTGAACTAGTGAGGCTCATCCTCAGTCACACTGACAATGGCATGCTTAGTCACACACCTGATGGACTGTGAGAAAGAGAGCCTGTGTGTGCATGAGAGGGTGACTGACTCACGGCTGCACCGAGGGTGGGATCCCAAAAAGACAGATTGTGCTGCCCTCTGCACTCCTCCTTGTCCTCCTTGTCATCCTTGTCCCATTCCCCAACACCAACAATGATGCGCTCCATTTATTTAATTAGAGCTCCCACACTTTTAAGTGGCTGCCGATTGATTTCGGCAGGTACGCAAACTGGAGGTAATGTCATCAGCGAGTGGGCCAAGAGCCGATGAACCTTTAGGTGTGAGAGGTAAAAGGATTTCTAGCATACTTTGTGTGATTACATAGCAAAGCTTTCTGTCGTGGGTGTGTAGGCTCAAATCTGCCTGAAAATCGATCATGAATTGGCAGTACAATGCCATGTGAGCATATGAATCGTGAGTCAGCCGGAGAGAAATAGGTGTTGGTACAGAGCGAGTGTGACTATCAGGGAAAATGAGAGCGAGATAGGGAGAACAAGCGGATGCATTCACGGCTCGGTAGATAAAAAGCAAACTGTAACAATGGGACAGTCATTCACAAAAAGCCTGTGATGTTCAGAAGAGAAATCTGTGGAGGAGGACTGTGACATCTTAGGCTTGTAACTGACAAACTAAAGGATTCACAACCTGAATGTGTTGTTCGCCTATATATAAACAAAATGCATGATGCTCCATATGTGTTTCCATATGTATGACAATTTTTAGTCTTTCCACTGTGTGCCTGTTGATACTGTTTTTTACTGTAATATCTGTTGGAGTTCATCAAAAGTTCGAGCCAGCAATAGCTTGTTTGTTCGTCTTTAGTTTTCAAAGAGTTCTGTTTTATTTTATAGCAAACTGAAATTATTAGTCATTACAATAAGTTGTTTTTTCTAATCTTAGCAAACACTGGAAACTATTTGAATATTTGGAATATCTCCCATTTGATCCAGACATTAAAATCAGAAAAGTTTGGTCACAAACACCAATTTAAACCATCAACTGAGGTGTAGACTTTGCAGACTCATCAGGATCCTGAAAGTCAAATATGTGGTGCTACTGTGTTTGCACAAATTCGACAATGGATTGCTGATTAGTTCATCAGCAAATATACAATTTCTATCAGCCATGCTGGCACCTGAACTGTGCGCTTATATTATAAGGTGCACTTGAATGCGGCTACTGTTGATTCTAATTAATAGGTTGAAATCTTGACAAAAATGCAGGGTAGTTGGTAGAGTTGGCAACTTAATGATTAATATCTAACACAGCCAGAGAAATGTCTGATTTCCAACTCCCACAGGTCTACTTTTCCATATCACTGCAATCCAAACAGAAATTATGACCAGTAACTAATGTTGATGGCAGTCCTCAGATGGCAGACTGCACCTGATAAACCAGCATCCCACAGTATGACTTACAAAGTGCTTCTTGCTTTTCAAACACCTGTCTATATGTGGTTATTTTCCACATATAAAATGCTCTTCAGTCAGGTAAAGGTCAACAAAGGTATAAATATGAAACATCACTTGCTGTAACACTATACTTACAGTCAGACAGTATATAAAGCCTTGATCATATATAAACTATTTTATCTCCCCTGCAACTACGAAGAGCCTTGTTCGGTCCGTGCTGCAGGACTGATAATGCTGCGCCATGAAATCTCACTTCCATTCAACACCCTCAGATTGCACATTCAGTGTCATGTCAGTGAAATGATTCCTGCAAATCCTTCTCCCAAGTCTTGAATGACACATTGTGTGGCTGCACCCCAATGGATCCCTCTCGTGACGCACTTCATTTGTACTCTTTAACTGAGTCACACATTCACACCATGATAGTTGCATAGTACAGGAATGAAGATAACCAAACACATTAAATGCACATCTATTGACGTGATTTGTTATTTTGAAAGATTAGTATTTCTGCTGTTAGGCGTGTATTTTTTTGTTCATTGCCGGCCTTAACTTAGACATCTTTAGCTGACCAGTTAAAATCAGCCTATTATTGCATTTTAGTCACCAATGTAAAAAGAAGTCATGAAGTAGTTGGGGAAAATGATGATAGCTGCACTCACTCAGCAGTGAGTTACCTCGGGGTGACAGTGCATCATTTGGACCAGCAGTAAGGGAGAGCTGTTCATACAGTGAAGTTCTGTTTTATTAATACGTGTGTGGCTTTCAAGCTGTTTTGTTAATTGATTTCCAATCAAGCATCTGCATATATTTGCATAAAGCAAGCATATGCCAACTGTGCAATTAATTTGCCATCAATAATGTAATTAATCTGGAATATTTTAATCGAGTGACAGCTCAAGTTTTAAGATATTCAATTGACTGAAAATTAAACAGCCAATCTTCACAATTCAAGGTCTGAAACTAGAAAATATTGTCTCTGTGCACTGTAGCAGGGTATCTACTGCTACTTTTCTTTCTCGGAGTTTCTTTCTTTCCTCCAGTAAGTGTGGATCTGTCATTTATGTGCAGTTTTAAAACCGTCAACATGTTTGGAAATGTCAATTAGCCGTTATAAATGAACTCATTTAAGACAAAGTATCCCATAGGCGGTATTGCCCACATCTGGCCCTGAACAGATGAAATATTTTGGTAGGGGAGATTTTTGACATCCCCATTCTGATTAAACAGGAAGATGAAAAATTCTCCCATCGATCGGATCAGACGTGACACTGGCAAGGTCCCTCTGATTGGATATTTAACTACTGACAGTGATTGATGAGTCATCACGGGCAGAATAGCCCACCGGTGGCGGCGGCGTCACCCCCTGGGTCGATTCCTCCTCAGATGAAACACCAGCTGAAATGTGGGAAGACACGGATGGGACATCAGGGGTGGGAATATTTTTGTTTAAATCTTCATCTTTATTTAAATGTATTCATGGAGAACGACAGCAGCTCTCGTGTTGGAAATGAGGATACTTAAGCAGCCCCCGCAGATAGACACACACACTCAGCTGAACACACGCGCACTTACACACACAGTGCTGCGTACACCTACAGGTCATTTCATTTCAGCTTTACATCCCGGAGCTTAACGGCTCCTTGCACAGCCACCTCCCTCTATGGATTTGACACAATAGCACTGGAGCACAATACTATATGAGTGTGAATGTATGGTTTATGTTTGCTAAATTATGGCCTCAGCAAGATTTGAATGAGAGCCTCGCTCTGCTGGACCCTGATAAGCCCTGCTGCAGCAAATCTGTGATATTTGAACAATATAAGGGGTTTTAAGTTCTCATGCAGACACGCCGGAATGATTAGCAACACCAATTAATTCAATAATTCTGTGTGAAATATTTCATCTGCTCCTTGCAATCTTTCGCGTCCACCGACACAGACTGAAAGTTTTCGACAAATGAGCGAAACAGATTGCCTGTGAATTCTAGCTCGCGAGTTTCCAAAAGGACCACGGCAGCACTTTGGTGTCAAACACAATCGCACCCTAATGCATGAAACAACCGCAGCTTCTAATGTGGTCACATTATGGGAAATGTTTTTATTGTTACCAAATCCTCTGGTTAATTTTCAATATCTAATGTCCCGATGTGCTGTGGCTGCATCTGGTAATCCACCGTGATGTGATTGGTGAATATCTCAATATAGTGACCTATTTTCTAGTAAGTTAACACGGCTGGCATGCCAGCATGGCTTAACTGATCATATAAACCCGTAACTAGATGAGTCTCCTGTGTTGCAATAATATGCTCCTGCTGTTTTGGTGCACACGAGTATTTATAACTGAACGGAGCAAATGTGTGTGTGATCTCGGCTCTGGAGTGTGTGCATTTGTCTCGGTGCACTTGTTTCCGTGTGGCGACATGTAAGGCAAACACGGCTCATGGCTTCAAGGAGGAGAGAGTAGCTCGTCCTTTTTTTATTGTATGCTGCGTCGCCATGGAGACACAACAGGAAGCAGTACGCCTGTAGAGAGGATGTGACCCCTGCGATAGAATCAAAGGTAGCATCACTCTGCTCACAACTTCACAACAGGAAATCTCCTTTTATGATTTCAAAAATCTGAAAAATAGTATCAAAAAGTCATGTTTCTAGAAAACCCCTCTGTAAAAAACTAAAGTTTGGTGTATGCTGGTGTAGCTGAAAGTGATATTAATGGCACAGAGCATGATAAAAACTGCTATTGTCCAAAGAGTCTTGCATTTGACAACAACAACAAAAAAAACCCTGATGAATCGATTAAGGCAAGCCATCTCCACTCTGAGCAACTCATGTTTATATCTGAATCCAGTTTTCGACAGACACAGGACAACCCTGGAAAGCAACACGAGAGTGTGTGTGCTGTGTCCTCACTGGGACATGAACGTAACAGGATAGGGGCGGGGGATTGTGCCTACCCTTGAGCACAAAACACTTTATAAATAACTAAGAGACACATGCCCACGGCTCATTAACATTATCATTCCAACACAAGTATGTACACACATGCTCGTACACACACACACACACACACACACACACACACTCACAGAGGACATCGAGATATTAATAACTGTCAACATGTGTAATGAGAAGAAGCAGAAGGCAAAACTCTGCCATGTGGCCACAGGTTCCACATTCAAAACCCTCTTTCCACTTATAGAGGGCTTTTGAAGAAAAAGCTGTGAAGCAACTATATTTTCATAATGCCAAACCTCATCCATGTCAAATATGCATAAAATAGGCTCTGGGACAGGCTTTGATGATTGAGATGCAGGCCTTCTTTAAGGGTACTGTGAATATTTATAATGCTGAAAATATAAAGAGCACAAAACTGGTTGATCTCAAAATGAATCCACTTTGGATTGGGACCAAAAAAATCATAATAATTTTGCTTATTAACCTATGGAAGACAAACTGGCAAAATTGATCACTTAATCAAAAGCCGCTTTAAGCTCCTTTTGTTTCAAGCAGAGATATTCATGCCTGGGTAACATTTCACCTCACAGGACATACTCAGGGGCGTAATGTGGGGACCGTGTGATCACAGACAATACTAGGACAGTACTAGGAAGTGGAATTTAGTGGATAAAAAAATTTAAAAATTGAAGAAAAAAAGCAAAGTACAGAGAGGTTGTATTAAGGGTACTGCAACAGGTGTGACATTAAAAAAAAATTAAAAAAAATTAAGAAATAAATGACAATGACATCCATTGGTACGCAACATTACATTACTTGGACCTGATTGAGATTTCGCTCTTTTCAGCTTTAGAGCAGACAGGTAAAGTAGAAAACATTTCTTTATCCACTAATGTCATTATGTGTGTTCTCATATAAAAATATATAGAAATACTACTGTTTCATAAAAAAGAATCAGCACAAGGTATGGATGACATCTTCTGAGCCATTATGATTCACTTTGCTGCGGCATAAAAATGACAGACTATCTTCGACACTTTGTAGAATAATGAGGCCAAGAAAGGCCACAATGATTCTGGGGGGAAGGGAGAGCGAGAGAGAGAGAGAGAGAGAGAGAGAGAGGAAAAGAGAGAAAACGAGTGGTGAGTGAGAAGCAAAGCGAGAGTGTAAATGAGCCGCTGTGACTGAAAGAATGTCGATTAGGAGAAAAAAGGATGGAGGAATGTGAAATTGTGGATGAAGGCTGGAACGGTGATCCGTCTGTAGCAGTGTAATAAGAAATGAATGCCCCTGTGAGCAATGAAAATACACCAGTTTTAGTTTGTTTATGATCTGAGTGATTTGAATGTGAATTGACCGCAGACACAATTCAAACCCCTGGTTGGTGTCAGTGTGTTGCAACGAGAACTGGCAGGGACAGGGTGCAGCGGGGGGGGATGGGTGCTGGATGAGGGATAAGCGGGCAGACAGTGTGCAGGTGGAGGTGCACCATGGGTAATAATGCGGCTGACAGATAATAGACAAGTTTCTTCCACTTCAGCTCCTGTCTTTTCTGAGGTTGACAGACTGAGAAAAAGGCTTCCAAAGATGTGAAAGAAACAATCATCTTTCCTTTTACCTGAGTCGTGAAATGTATGTGTAGGATGATGCCCTGGTGAGTGTGTTTTACTCATCGACTGAACACATTTTTGAGACATTTTGTCACAGCTGATACTACAGATGGATGTTACATAGCTCTAAAGGCATTAAGTGTTGTAATTCAAGAGTGGGTAGACACAAAAGAGAAAACTACAGGAATAGGTGTAAAGTAATAGATGGAGATTTGCTGGATTTTGTATAAAAATGGCTTTAAAATTAATCAGAATTGTTGCAGATTAAATTCCCATTATCACCGGACTGATTAACCTGTGACTTCTTTTATCTCAGATAGAGTGTAGAGAATATGGTTGCAACGATTAGCCGACTAATTGATTAGTTTATCTACAGAAAAATAATCTCCATCTGTCATTAAAGATGATTAATCATTATTTTTTCATGCAAAAATGTCCCTTTCCAAGGCTCATTTATTGTCGTTCAAAAAACATGGTTTCACATGAAAAGAATGGAATTTGCACTTTGGTCCAAGATGCACAAAAATACAGCAAAAGTCCAATGGTAAGGATTAGAATCAGAATTATTGGTCATCTTAAATTAAAAAGAAAATGAAAAAGATAGACAAACAGCAGCACAGAAATCATAGCAGCAGTGTGTTTTCTAGTGCAATGCCTGTGATACATTCATAAATTGGTGACCCTTTGCACTTTCAGCGGTTCATCACCATCCACGCAGTAGTCAAACATTGTTCCCGATTGATCTGCACTGAGTTTGAAAGAGAGACCGAAAAAGTAACAGGAATAAACAACTGTAACATTTTTACTGGCCTCCCCGCTGCTTTCTACTGATTGACAAACCTATTTCCCGAGCCTGTGTGACGTCAAACATGACACATCAGAAACTAAACAGAAATGTCTTTTGGGAATGGGAAAGAAGTCAAAAAAGGAGTTAAAAATAAGCACGCACACACACTTGGTGGGAATAGTGGATGTGTTCAAATGTCTGAGTGCATATAAACTGATCATGCGAACTGACAGCAGGAGATACAGTCTGTAGCAGGAAAGAGTTCTTGAACCAGGAAGTAAGTTAGCATTTTAGCGCCCTTGTGTCTCTCACACTTAATGATTTTGAATGGGTTTGAGGTTAGATTAGATGCCTAAAATTTTGTACAGCATAAAATATTTTAGTAACCTCCCCCCTCTAAATTTTTGAAAGTTTTAGATATCTTTAAAAAGGCGTTTACCAACTGCCTGGCTAATTGAGTTAGCTTGTAAAACGGCTGGTTAGCTTTTTTGAGACTGAAGCTAAAGTCTGACGTCTGAAGCTAACGGTCGTAAAATTCAAGTAATTCAACTGCGTTGTAGTTCCCTATAGCATAAAATGTGCTTTTTTATCTCTGTTGGCTGCATTAATACTTAATTTATGAAGATTATCCTGCTGAATAAAACACATACATTTTAGAAAGCCTCTACTACAGACGTTTTTTCTGCAATGATCCAAAATCCAGTTCAAAAATCCCAAAGGCAAATTCCCCATGGTGATGTTAACTTCCAGGATGGACTGCATAAAAGCATGATTTTATTTGCTCTCTTTAAAAAGCACTTTAAATAGGTTGTTATATAGAAAAAAGGGGGTTTCATCTACATCCTGTCAGTTACTGCGCACTGCTGATACTGCAGCAAGAATTCAAACTGCAGCCAACTATCTTTTGGGAAAATTCAAACTTTTGGACTTCAACCTTTTCTTTCCATCCTTAAAGAATGCAGATCACCAGCCAGCATGTGTGTCCTTGTGTGTGTGTACAGTAGGCCTGTAGGGGTCTGTCCTGAACTGACCCCCGGGTCCAGTGATAACATCATTACGCTGCACAGCTACTACCTCCACCGGCTAACCTGCCGTTTCCAAGGCAATGGACAGGGCCGCTCACTTTCCACCTTTAAATGCATTACAATTGTGTGTGTGTTGTTTCAGCCATTGCACATTTACATACAGTACCTGTGTGTGGTCGTGTCTGTGGTACGTACATGTCTGCAGCGGGCGGGTTGTTGAGGTTAAACAAACCCAAACAGTCAATACATCAGGGTAAATAGATATTTGTGCGCATCTGTGTGAGCGTGACCGTCTAATGGAGGGCTAAAAACAAATCTGTATCAACAGAAGCCGATAGATTCACAATGCCTCAGGGCTGGGGGGGAAAACACACACACCGAAATACAATCATACTGCGGCCGCTCAAATACACAGTAGAGATCATATGAAATGCATTTGTAACTGCCCGCTTCCTCCCTCTGTGCATGCATGTCAGCTGCTGATACAGGAATTCAGAGGACATTTTACAAGCCGCGGTGCTGACACTGAGCATTTTCCACATTTTTAAACCAGGTCTCAAATTAGTGAGAAGCTACCCATAAGTACTGTACATCTGCGTGTGTGTGTGTGTGTGTGTGTGTGTAAAGAGTGTGTGTAGCTCCTGCGAGGTCTCCAGGTAATGAGAACCAGGCCAAGTCGGCTCAGATAATGACTGCCGAGATATTGTGTTCCTATTATACACTTGCCTTGGAATCTTTATGATGGATTTAATTAGATAAAACAAGCAGGAGGAATGTGTGTTTCTGTTTGTGTGTGTGTGTGCTTGCAGGCCTCCTTTAAAGCCGTTTGGGTGGTTATTGATCAGTAATTAACTGAGGCTAAATTGCTAGAAATGGCCTGTGGAGCCCTGTGCAGCACGCTTATGTGTAGTTAGGGAAGAAAAGAGAATGTGATGGAAATTAAAAGCTTGCAGATATATTAAACTAGCTCATAAACACGTGAGTACACCGAGTTAAACAGAAGTTAAAATGTCTTTTTGACTACTGGAAATGAGATGCTGCAAATATGTTAATGAATTCAGAATAGAAGTTAAGAGTCACAGGGCCGTGGGTGTGTGTGAAAGGTTTTTTTTTAAAAAAAGCATGAGAACTTCTGTGTCTATAAAGTGTGTTTATGTGTATTAGAGCTGTGTGTATCAGCTGACAGAAAAAGAAATAATCATTTGGTGATTTTGCATGGTTCAACCAACTTTTGTCGCGCTTTTCTTTTAAAGAAGATTGAGATGGAGGGAATAGATAGAAATGACCAGAGACGAGACGGACAGTTTGTTCATTTGTGTCTCGGTGTGACAACAGCGGGTGTACATGATACAGGTCGGCTTTCATTGAGCAATGGAAACATGATGTAAGGGGCGAAGGAGTGTGTGTGTGTGTGTGTGTGTGTGTGTGGAATGTAGAAGGAAATGTGGACAGTCAACAAGCCACACAGAGACATTTAAGAGAATGTAACTAGGACAGATGACAAAGACGGAACAGACACATGTGGGATTCACTTGGATAAATAGTTAAAATGCATGTCTGAGAGGTCAAACTCAATTGAATCTGGAGGAGTTTGGGAGTCATTGTGGAGTCACAGAAGACCTGAAGTTCCTCATTACAAGAACTAAACTCACTGTGTTGAAGAGGTGCAAGACAGAGCGGCTGCGGACAAGCATGACACATAGACATGAGAAACAGGTGCAGGCCTACTGTGTGTGGGTTATGTAGGCTCAAGGGGAGCAGAGGGACAGGTGCCTGAGCAACAGTTGGCTCCCAGGAGCGCATAAGCCAGGACTGCATTAAAAATATCCTAAATCGTACATATGTCTCACAAATAGGACGGACTTCAGATGGTTGCATCGATATAGTCAGTCATTTCTATGCACACATGGTGATGATGACTTATATTTGTCATAAAAAGTGATTTCAAAATGACATTTTTGTTTGTTTGATTATCTGATACATTATCTGGTCTTAACATTGAAAAATTTAATAATAAAAAGCCAAGACATATTCAAAAAAAATTTCAACTGAAACATCAATTATT